>AWOL01S0216837.1:80907-97021 GCA_000715115.1 Nicotiana otophora
ATATTGGGTTTCACTATATTTATCTTGCACGATCTGTTGATTTGTCTGTATCCTCTTGTCTAGCCATAACTAGGCTCTTCCTGAAATAACTACTAACTACTCGTTGGTCCATTCTCATATATATATTCCGCATAATCTCTCTTGGGTTATTTCCTTTGTCTTAACTTAGCTATCACACTAACTCCTTATGTATTAAGTGTTCATTCGTACTAACCTATCAATAACATCCTTGGTGGGTACACTTACTGCCTCTCCCTGGCGTCATACTTGCATAATATTCTGGAGTCATAACATATCTGTAGGATCTAATTAAATGCAATCACATTCCTTTGTCTTAACTTACCTCTCGCAATATCTGTAGGAGTTGATCAAACAAGTAATCAATGTATGATAATGGGTACATGTTCTTCATTGTAACCTTGTTACACTACCTATAATCAATAAACATCCATATTGTATCATCCTTCTTCTTCACGTTCCCGAAGTTGTTCCTTTAACTTCATTAACTCCACTAGTGCCATACGATATAGTGGAATAGAAACGGGATGATTGCCCCACACCAGGTCAATACCAAATTGATATCCCTATCAGGTGGTATACCTGGTAGGTATGCTGGGAAATCATCTGGGAAACCACTCACTACTGAAACTGACTCATTGGTAGGAGTATCAAGACTGACATCCCCCACAAAGACTAGATATGATTCACACCCTTCTCAACCATGCGTTATGCCTTTAGAAGGACACAACTCTGAAATGAATATAATCAAATATACACCTCCACTCCAACCGAGGCAAACATGGCATAGCGAGTGTCATAGTCTTTGCGCGACAATCCAAAATGGCGTGATAAGGCGAATAATAATAGATCACGTCAAAGTCCACCATACTGAGTAATAATAGATCAACTCAGGTCTCATAACCACCTATAACGACTAAACATGATCGATAAACACGGTAAACAATAATAAAATCTCCAACAGGCGTGGAAACATACGCAGGAGCACTCAAAGTATCACAAGATATATCCAAATACGAAGAAAAGTAAGATGACACATTTGAATAAGTGGAACTTGGATCAAATAAGACTGATGCATCCCTATGACAGACCGGAATAATACATGTGATGATAACATCCAATGCAACCACCTCTATCCTACCAAGAAAATCATAGAAACGAGTCCGGCCTCCCCCTCTAATAAACCTCTACTCGCCGGATCTCCACCCCTAGCTGGCAGTACAGGTGAAGCGGCAACGTGAGCAACAACCATGGCCTGTGAACCCTAAGGACCATATGAAATCTGTAGAGCCAATGTAGTCTGTGAAGGTGAAACCCTACCAAGTCTGGGGTAGTCCCTCACTATATGTCTGGTATCACCACACTCGAAGCAAGCTTTTGACGGGCTTTGCTACTGAACCTGACCATGGCTTGGTCAGCTAGACTGACTACCCAAGGAACCCCGTGCAGGAGGTTCACTAGAAAGTGGCTGAGCAAAATGGGTAACTTGGGACCTCGGAATAGAAGGAACACCGCTAGTAGCTCCAAGTGCTGAATGAACTAGACGGCTCACATAGCCTTCGCCATGACGGGCTATAACCAAAGCGCGGTCATCACTATACCCACCATAATATCGAGGCCTCTTGTACTCCATGTCCTCTCGCTTGCCCCCACATATTGTAAGGCCCCGTAAAATATTTGCAAAAAGAAATATAATGGTTTTACGTGTTGAGAATTATAGAAATTCTTCGCCGCGAGCTTGTTTGCCGCAGCTCGGACTTTTGAGTTGAATAATGCACTGAAAATTAAAGGAAAAATTTTGGCAGAAGAAATACACTTATGCCACCCACTATGCTGCCTCAGAATCATTCTGCGGACCGCATAATGGTCGCAGAGTGAGTCAGGGAAGGGCAGTTTTGGAGACCAGGTCTAAGGCGTATTATGCGACTGCATACCAATTCTGTGGTGCATTATGCGACCGTAGAACAAGTCTACAGGCCGCATAATGACCGCAGACCAGGTCAGTCATGCCTAGTTTTGGAGGACAATTATGCGGCCTATATGCGGACCCGCATATCAATTACGCGATCGCAGACCTTGTTCCAGAGCTTCATTTTTGAGTTTTTACAACCCAACCCAACTTCGTTAGATAAGTGATTTGTACTATTTTTACCAAAAATCTGACATTTTAGAGTGAGAGAGAGTGCCCAAGAGTGATAAGGTGTTCCTTAACAATTGTTCTTCAATTCTTGCTCAAATCTTGGAAGATTAAGATTCCACACCCTAACCCTCAATTTCGAATTTTGTCTAGAATTGGGTAATTGGTAAGATAAATTTTGGGCATGGGAGTTGTTCATCTTGCATGAATGTGTTATCAAAAGGTATAAGAAGATTGTAGAGCTAAGAATGGTAAAGAATGGGTTGTGGGATGATGAAATCCTCCATAAAAGGACCTTGAAACCTTATGCACACCTAGTGTTTGATAAAATACTCGAATGAGCTAGAACCATGATCATCTTCCTAATTTTTGTTCAACTTATTATATTTCTAAAATATATGGAAGTTGCTAAGAATTCTGGAACAATTTAGAGTGTAAGTAAGCTCAAGTGAGGTATGTTGGCGAAACTCTTCTTTAAGAATTAGAACCCCAATTATCCTTGTAAGTTCCAAGATGTTGATTTCAAATCGAGTATTCCGATAAGTTTTTGTGATAAAGATATATGTTCAATTCGTGTTTCAAATGGTCTTATCATATTGCATTATAAATTGAGGAGGTGTCCCAAACTATGGATTTGTGTATCTACATGTTGTAATTTCAAGTTGTGATTTAGGTGGAAGTTATTATGAAAAGTTGTGGAAAGATTTCTAACGCACCGTAAAAGTTTTCCAAAAAACCCAGATCTCGTGATGCCAGAATAGGCGTAGAGGTTAATAATAGTAGACATTCTTCAGGAAGTTTGTGGAGGGGTTTTATACTCTTGCCTCTCCGTTGACTAAATTGACCCAGAAAGCGGTTAACTTCCAATGGTCTGATGCTTGTGAAAGGAGCTTCGAGGAGTTGAAATCAAGATTTACTACGGTGATGGTGTTGACCCTGCCAGAGGGTACAGATGAATTTGTGGTATATTGTGATGCTTCAAGAATTGGGCTTGGGTGTGTGTTAATGCAACACGGTAAGGTTATAGCCTATGCTTCTAGGCAACTCAAGAATCATAAAAAGAACTGTCCAACTCAAGACTTAGAACTTGCGGCGGTGGTTTTTGCATTGAAGATTCGGCGTCATAATTTGTATGGGGTCCATGTGGATGTATTAGCAGACCACAAGAGTCTTCAATATATTTTCAAACAAAAGGAGCTGAATCTGAGGCAAAGAAGATGGCTTGAGTTACTTAAGGATTACGACATAGATATTCTATATCACCCGGGGAAAGCCAATGTTGTGGCAGATACACTAAGCCGGAAATATATGGGTAGTTTAGAACACTTGGAGGCATATCAAAGGCCATTGGCCAAGGAAGTCCATCGATTAGGTAGTTTGGGAGTTCGTCTTGCGGACTCTAATGAAGGAGGGGTAATTGTGCAAAATATGGCTGAATCATCGCTTGTAGTGGAAGTCAAAGAGAAGCAATACAATGATCCATTGTTGGTACAGCTGAAGGAGGGGATTCATAAACATAAGACTATGGCTTTTACTCTTGGCATGGATGATGGTACACTAAGGTACCAAGGGCGACTATGTGTTCCGAATATAGATGGTCTCCGGGAAAGAATTATGATCGAGGCTCACACTTCTAGGTATTCCGTACATCCAGGTTCTACGAATATGTATCACGATCTCAAGGAAGTCTATTGATGGAATGACATGAAAAGGAATGTGGCGGACTTTGTGGCAAGATGTCCGAAATGTCAGCAAGTGAAGGCCAAACACCAACGGCCTGTTGACTTGGCACAGAACATTGACATTCCAATGTGGAAGTGGGAAATGTTTAATATGTATTTTTTGGTAGGATTACCGCAAACTCCGCGCAAGTTTGACTCAATTTGGGTGATCGTGGACCGACTCACGAAATTAGCTCATTTCTTGCCAGTTAAATCTATCGACACATCGGAACAATATGCTCAGTTATATATCAAGGAAATAGTCATGCTACATGGCACTCCATTTTCTATCATTTCTGAATGAGGGGTTCAGTTCACGGCCAACATTTGGAAGAAATTTCAGCAAGGTTTGGGTACACAGGTAAATCTTAGTACAACCTTCCATCCACAGACCGATGGGCAAGCAGAGCGGACTATTCAGACACTTGAGGACCTGTTGCATACTTGTGTTCTCGACTTCAAAGGTAGCTGGGATGATCATTTTCCACTCATAGAGTTTGCTTATAACAACAACTTTAATAATAATATTCAAATGGAACCATTTAAGGCATTGTATGATAAGAGATGTAGATCTCCCATTGGGTGGTTTGAGATTGGGGAAGTTGATTTGATATGACCAGACCTCGTGCATCAGGCTATGGAGAAGGTTAAGATCATAAAGGAGTAGTTGAAAACTGCCCAGAGTCGTCAAGAATCCTATGAGTCCGAAGTGTGTTGGACCGTACAGAATCATTCAGAGGATCGGTGATGTGGCGTACAAGCTTGAATTACCGCTTGAGATGTCATTAGTGCACCGGTATTCCATGTGTCTATGTTGAAGAAGGTAGTTGTAGATTCGTCAGTTATTGTGCCGGTTAAGGCCATTGAGGTTAATGAAGAACTGTCATATGAAGAAATTCTAGTTGCCATTCTTTATAGGCAAGTACGAAAGTTGAGAAATAAAGAAATTGCCTCAGCGAAAGTGTTATGGCGAAACCAGCAGGTTGAAGAGGCCACTTGGGAGACCGAGGAAGAGATGAATAAAAAGTATCCTTACTTGTTTGAATAGCTGTGTAATCCTTTCTTTTTATGAACTTGTCGCCTATGACTTTTGTATCACTTGTTCAGTTAATGTAAAGGTGTACCTTTTGATTATATGTTGATTATGAGGCCACAGTTGGTATTGTTATGAGTTTGTTATATTGTTGGGATGTGCATATATTCGTAAGATGTGATTCTAGGGCTCTCTGACAGGTAGATAGGTCTAGTTACAAAGGAAACTCTAGCAAAATTGTTGGAAATTTGGGGAGTTTGGTAAATTTGGGGTTGCTGGTGTGGGGTATGAAAGACACCTGAGTTACATAAGGTGCTAATACGGGACCATGATCCTCAATCAAGGATGAATGATCTTAAGTGGGCGAGGATGTAAGGCCCCGAAAAATATTCCTTAAAAACCCAAATCCCGTGATGCCAGAATTGGCGTAGAGGTTGATAATAGTCAAAATTCTTCGCAGCGTACTTGCGAGCCGCGGATCAGACTTTTTGGATTTAACAGAGCACTGGGAGTTGAAGGAAAATGTTGGGCAGAAGTATGCATTTCTGAGGCCCATTCTGCGGCCGCAGAACCACTCTGCGGAGCGGAGACTGGTCGCAGAGTGGGGCAGTGTTCTGGGGCATTTTTTATGCCAATTTCGCGGTCATTATGCCACTGCATAACCGTTTCGCGGGAGAACTTTCTTATCATAATCATCCTTAGATGTTTTCGTTGGGAGGTTCTGCGGTGCACTATGCGACCGCAGAACCGTTCTGCAGGCCGCATAGTGGCCGCAAACCAGTTCAGTTTCTTTCCAGTTTTAGCACCCAATTTTGCGGTCATTTCGCGGACCGCATAACCATTATGCGGTTGCATATCCGACCGCACAACTTGTTTCGGAGCTTCCTTTTTAGGGTTTTTAAACCCGACCCAATTCCATTAAAATACATCCCATACACCATTTTGAGCTCATTTCTGATATTTTAGAGTGAGAGAGAGAGAGAGAGAGTTCATAGAGTGGGGGAGCAACCTTCAACCATTATCCATCAATTCTTGCTCAATCATTGAGGATTAACAACGGAAGTCTTCACCCAAAAAGGTAAGAATCTATGTCCTAACTCTCAATTTCAAAAATATACAAAAGTGAGATAAAGAAAGAGACAATTATTGGGTGTGGGGGTTGTTGTCTTGCATTCATGTATCCTTGAAGTATGTGGGGAGGTTGTGAGCTAAAACTGGTAGAGAATGGGTTAGAAGATGAGGGAATCTTCCATAAAAAGGGCCTTAAAACATTAATGCACACCTAGTGTTTGATAATATGCTCAAATGAGCTAGAATCATGTCCATCTTCCTAATTTTGGTCCAACTTGTTATATTTCTAAAATAGATTGAAGTTGCTAAGAATTTCGGATCATTTTAGAGTTTGAGAAGCTCAATTGAGGTATGTTGGCTAAACCCCCTTCTTCATAGTATTGAATCCCACGGTGTTCATGAAATTGATATAAGTCCCAGATTGATTATTATAGAATCAGCTATTCCTAATGTGTTTGTGTTGAAGGATGTATGTTCAATATTTATTCTAAATACTTTATCATGTTATTTTACCATTTGAGGATGTGTTCAAAATATGGAATATGTGCTAGAAATGTTAAGACTTTATGTCAAGATCGAAATAAAGGATGTTATGCCAAATTGTATGAAAAGCCTCTATGTGCCTAAGATTCCCAATGTGTTAAATTTGTGAATTAATGTCTTGAATGGGAAGCCTTATTGTTGTTGATAATGATATTGATATTTGAATGTGGAAAAAGGGAATTGGAACTATGAAATACGGCCAAGTGCCTAGAATGACTTTAAAATCATGATCACTGGTGCCAATGAGTTGAAAATATATGAAAGAAGTATGATTTGAGATGATTGACTAAAAATGATAACGTCTTGGTTGAGACGGCCTAGCCAGTCGGGCCGTGATCGGATGTCATGGCGCACACATGGAGGTACTGTGCTGGAAATGCTAATGAAATTGTGGTAATGTCTCAAACGAGACGACCTAGCCGATCGGGTCAAGATCGGACTCCGTGTAAGAATACAGAGGTACTGTGAATTATGGGATATCGGCACTAAAGATCACCTAATAATATGGAAAGTGACTTGAAAATATATATGATCCTTAACTTGATGTTTTAATATTATTTTAAGCTCTTATTGAATTTTAGACTATTCCTCTTGTATTATTATTCATTCTATTGAGATGGTGTTTAGCTTTACATACTAGTGCTATTCGACGGTACTAACATCCCTTTTGTCGGGGGCGCTGCATCTTTAAATGGATGCAGGTGGTTACATAACAGATAGTGTTGATCACAGATTATGCTGCATCCTCTTCTCAGCAGACTCGGTGAGCCCCATTTCATTCCGGAGTCAAGTATTGTACTTTTTATTTATATTGTTGTCACTTTTTGAGATATAGCCGGTGCCTTGTTGCCGGAACCATCTTTACTCTCTCTTTTGTATGTTTAGAGGCTCTGTAGACACTATGTGGGTGGTATATAGGTGTTGGAAAGGTTAAACCAGTTATGTCGGGTTTGATTACTTGTTCCACTCGAACTATAAGAAATGTGTATTTTAAGATTTAAAAGCACAATGGCTAATGAAAACGAATTAGTATTGTATGCATGAACTTCCTACTATATAATTTATGAAATCGTGTCTTTTCTTGATCATGGGTGAGTTGGTTAGAAAGTATCTAATAGGCTTGCTCGACCGGGTTCACTCGGTTGAGCATCGGTCGCGCCTCCCGAGGATGGAGCGTGACAAGATTGTGATTGTGATACACCTCCACCCCCATATATTGGGGTGAGGCAGCATGACCGCTTTATGTATGGATTATGGTATTGTGGGATTACACCTCCACCCGTATACATTGGGGTGAGGCGGTACGACCGCTTTGTGTATATTTTTCGTATTGATGTTGCACCACCACCCACATTTATATATTGGGGTGTGGCGGCATAGCCGCTTTGTGTAGGTATTGGTATCGTTGATGCATTTCCACTCGCATACATTGGGGTGAGGCGACATAGCGGCTTTGTGTAGGTTCTGGTTACTATGGTGATACCTCCACCCATGTACATTGGGGTGAGGCGGCAGGGCCATTTGAGTAGCGTTATGGTATTGTGCTTACACCTCCACCTGGATACATTGGGTGAGCTGGCGGGGCCACTTTGTGTAAAGAAGGTTATAAAGGATCTCATCTTAAATCCTATAAATGTTATTGATAGCTATTAATAAGCTTGCTCCGGTTTAAACAGTTATCTATATTATTCTATTGCTGCCCTGGTTCATCATATTCATATTGCATTTCTGAATTCTTAAATTGGTGTTTGTTTTCATACTAGTACTATTCGACGGTACTAACGTCCCTTTTGCCGGGGGTGCTGTATATTTAAATGGATGTAGGTGGTTCCACAGTAGGAGATATTGATTAGTGATAGCAGTACACTTTCTTCCCAGCTGACTTGGTGAGCCCCATTTCATCTCGGGGTCATGTACCTATTGTTCTTTGTGTATTCTGTTTGAGGTACAGTCGGGGCCTTGTTGCCGGAATTATCATTGTACTCTTCTTTGTCGATAGAGGCTCCGTAGACATAGTGTGGGTTGTATATTGGTGCTGGGGAACTCAAACTCGTTATGATGTATTTGAATTACAATTTCCACTTCAGATTATGAAAAATGTGTGTGAAATTAAGACTTTAAAATGAAGTAACTAATGGTAAGAATTGACATTGCAGATATGATCAATTTATTGTTTGATTAAGCAAAATATATATTCTCTTATTCATGAATGACTTTTCGGTAGAAGAAAATCTAATAGGCTTGCTCGGCCGGGTTCACTCGATTGAGCGTCGGTCGCGCTCCTCGGTTTTGGGGCGTGACACATACCCTCCAACCTCTGAGCAACCTCTACCACCTGCTGAAACGGAGTATCGGCCTCCAAATCTTGAGCCATGCTGAATCTAAGACCATAATTGAGCCCCTCGATGAATCTACAGACTCGCTTTCTGGCTGTAGAAACCAAGACAGGAGCATGTCGGGAAAACTTGCTAAATCTGATTGCATAATCTGACACTAACATAGTCCCTAGATGCAGTTGCTCAAACTCTATACGACATGTATCCCGAAAGGTCTGGGGAACATATTCTCTCAAAAACATCTCTAAATACTGAGCCCAGGTGAGTGGGGCTGGATCAGCTGGCCTACCCTCCTCCTAAGCTTGCCACCACCAATACGGTTCTCCTGACACCTGGACTGTGGTAAAAGCAACTCCACTCACGTCCACAATACCCATGGTGCAGAGAATACAATGACACTTTTCTAGAAAACCTTGCGCATCCTCTGTAGCTGCGCCACTGGAAATAGGAGGATCATACTTCTTGAACTTCTCAATTCTTCTCTACTCCTCCTCAGATTCCCCTAGCCTAATCTCAGGTTGAACCAGAATAACGGGATTTGCTGGCATGACACCTAGGACTTGATCAATGTGGACCCGCTGCTCTAGGGTACGGGCTGGGGGATTCTGAACTCCTCCTCCAGCCTGAGTTGTAGCTAGTCCAGGGGAATCAATCCCGCTAAAGCTAGAGTTCCAAACATGCTCAAAACCACATTGAGCTAGGTGGCTTTCGTGTAGATGAAAATCACCTCTCCAAATCGCCTCTTAGTGAGCCTAGGGTTCTAGAATTGCAACCAAGCATTTGAATCCTATCAAGCCAGCTCCAAATGACAGCCATTTTTGCATACATGTTCCAAATAGCAATATGGACCTATTCCAAGTCCCAAAAATAAATTCTGAACATGATAGCCAAAAATTCAACCCTCATGCAAACTTGGGAAAACTTCTAAACCTCATATTGCCAACTTTCGGCAAAATAAGTCAAATCAACCTAGGGACCTCCGAATTCGATTTCGAGCATATGCCCAAGTCCAAAATCACAATACAAATCTATCGGAGCCAGCAAAATATCCTTCCGAGGGTATTTTCACAAATTCAAACTTGGGTTAACACTTTTCACTTAGGCTTCTAAACCAAGAACCAAAGGGTCCAAGTGAACCCAAAACCTTTCGAGAATGAATTTAACTACCTCGCAAGTCATAAAACCACAAATACACATATGTGAGGCATCTAAAGGAGAAGCGGGGCTCAAATACAATAAAGGGATCGGTCAGGTCGATACATTATCCCCATCTGGAAAAATACGTTCGTCCTCGAACGTGCATAAAGATATACCTGAAGTGACAAAATGGTGAGGATATAGACTCTACATGTCATGCTCGATATCCCAGGTCGTCTCCTCAATCAGATGACCCCTCCATTGAACCTTCACTGAGACAATGTTCTTTAACATCAACTTCCAAACATGCCTGTCCAAAATGTCCACCGACTCATTAACATAATTCAAATCCTTCTCCAATTAGACTGAGTTGAAATCGAATACATGTGATGAACCACAATAATACTTCCGGAGCTTGGAAACATGGAACACCGAGTGAACTGCCGATAAGCTGGGTGGCAATGCAAGTCTGTAGGCTACCTCACAAACTCTATCAAGGATCTCAAGAGGACCAATATACATAGGGCTCTACTGCCCTTCTTCCCAAACCTCATCACACCCTTCGGGGGTGAAACCCAGAGCAATACCTTCTCTCCTACCATGAATGCTACATCACGAGCCTTCTGATAAGCATAACTCTTCTAATACAAAGTCGATCATAGATCAATTTGACTTTGTCCAAGGCATCCCGAACCAAATCAGTTCCCAATAACCTAGCCTATCCCGACTCAATCCAACCAACCAGAGAACGAAATCACCTCTCATATAAGGCCTCATAAGAAGCCATCTGAAAACTCAATTGGTAGCTGTTGTTCTAGGTAAACTCAGCAAGCGGTAGAAACGGATCCCATGAACACCCAAAATCAATAACAGATGAATGTAGATATCCTCCAAGATCTGAATGGTGCACTCGGACAGTCCATCTTTCTAGGGGTGAAATATTGTACTGAAGGATATAGATCTGTGCCAGCTACTCTGAAGGATATGTAGTCGGCACTGAAATGAAATGTGTCGTCTTGGTCAACTTATCCAAAATAACCCACACTACGTCAAATTTCTTTAAAGTCCGTTGAACCCACAAACAAAATCCATGGTGATACGCTCCCACTTCCACTCAAGAATCTCAAGTATCCAAAGCATACCGCCCGACCTTTAGTGCTCGCACTTCACCTGTTGACAATTCAGGCATCGAGACACAGACTCTACTATGTCATTCTTCATGTTTATTAACCAATAATGCTGCCTCATATCCTGATACATCTAGGTTGTACCCGGATGAATAGAATACCTCGATCTATTGGCCTCCTCAAGAATCAACTCACGCAACCCATCTATATTGGTCACACATATCTGGCCCTGCATCCACAACACCCCATCATCTCTAATAAAAATCTCCTTGGCATCGCCATGCTACACTGTGTCCCTAAGGACAAGAAAATGGGGGTCGTCACACTGACACGCTCATACAAAGAAGACCGAGAAACCACATAAGCAAGAACCCAACTAGGCTTCGAAACATCCACTCTAACAAAATGATTGGCCAAAGCCTAAACATACATGGCTAGTGGCCTCTCTATTGTCGGTAAATATGTCAAACAACCCATACTCTCGGCCTTTCAACTCAAGGCATCGGCCACCACATTGGCCTTCCCGGGATAATACAGATTAGTGATATCTTAGTCCTACAACAACTCTAACCATCTCTATTGCTGCAAGTTAAGGTCTTTCTACTTGAACAGATGTTGGTGACTCCGGTGGTCAGTATAGACCTCATATGGAATACCGTACATATAGTGCCTCCAAATATTCAATCTATGAAAAATAGCCACCAACTCTTAGTCGTGTACTTAGTAATTCTTCTCATGAACCTTTATATATCGAGAAGCATAGGCAATCAACCTAACATCTTGCATCAACATCGCGTCAGGACCAATACACGATGCATTAGTACACAGTGTACGACACTGAACCTGTAAACACCAACACTGGGGTAGTGGTCAATGTAGTCTTGAGCTTCTGAAAGCTCACCTCACACTCGTCGGACCACCTGAAAGGAGCACCCTTTTAGGTCAATCTAGTCAAAGGGACAACAATGGATGAGAAACCCTCTATGAAACAGTGATAATATCCAGCCAAACTAAGGACACCCCGAATCTTAGTTGATGAAGACGGTGTGGGCCAACTCTGAACTACCTCAATCTTCTTCGAATCCACTTTGATCCCCTCACTAGACACCACTTGACCAAAAATGCCATTTAATCAAGCCAGAACTCGCATTTGGATAATTTTGCATACAAATTCTTCTCCCTCAAGTTGTGAAGCACGATCCGGTAATATTGCTTATCATCCTCCCGGCTGCATAGATATACTAAGATGTCATCAATAAAGAGTATCAGAACTCGCATCCTCATAAACGTTATATATCCTTAACAACCCTTCTCAACCATGCTCTATTCCTTTAGAAAGTATACAATCCTTCTAGAAATTTAACCCAATGTACCCCTTCACACATACCGAGGCAAACATAGCATAGCGAATGTCACAGTCATGGCGTGATAATCCAAAATGGTGTGATAGGGTGACAACCAATTCATGCCCAAGATCATGTCAAAGTCAACCATACTAAGTAATAATAGATCAACTTTAGTCTCATAACCACAAATAACAACTAAACATGGAACACAATATTAGAATCTGCCACATGAGTGTTCATATATATATAGGAGCACTCAATGAATCACGAGATATATCCAAATACAAAGCAAAGTAAGATAACACGTATGAATAAGTGTAACTCGAAGTAAATAAGGATGATGCATCCCTATGACAGTCAAGAATAATATATGTGATGAAAACATTCAATACAACCGCCTCTGTCCTACCAGTAAAAGCATAGAAACGAGCCTAGCCTCCCCCTATAAGGTGACCTCTACCCCCTGACCTCCACCCATAGATGGCAGTGCAGGTGGAGTGTCAACTGGAGCAACAACCATGACCTATGACCCCTGTGAAACTTGTGGAATCTGTGGAACCTGTGTAGCATGTGGAGGTGCACCCCTCCTGAGTCCAGGGCAGTTCCTCACCATATGTATGGTATCACCACACTCGAAACAAGTTCTTGGTAGGTGTGGCTACTAAATCTCACTTTGGCCTGGTCGACTAGATTGACCATTGAAGGTGCCCCATGAAGGAGGTGCACTAGAATGTGGCTGAGCAAAATGGGCAAGCTGGTACCTCGGAATAGCAGGAGCACCGCTAGTAGCTAGAAGTGATGAATGAACTGGGCGGCACACATAGAATATACCATGACAAGCTGTAATAGAGGCGCGGGCACCACTATACCCTCCAGAATCCCGAGGCCTCTTGTCCTCCCAGTAATCTCTCTCTCTCTCTCTCTCTATCTATCTATCTCTCTCTCTCTCTTACCCTCAAACCTTCGAGCAATCTCTACCACGCGCTGAAATGGAATATATGTCTCCAACTCTCGAGCCATGCTAAATCTAAGACCATAACTAAGCCCCTCGATTAATCTACGGACTTCTGGTCTCTGACTGTAGAAACCAAGGCAGGTGCATGTCGATACAACTCAATGAATCTGATAGCATACTCTGATACTGACATAGTCCAGACGTATCTTCTCAAACTCTATGCGCCATGCATCTCGAAGGGTCTACGGAACAAATTCTCTCAAAAATATCTCTGAAAACGGAGCCCAAGTGAGTGAGGCTGCATCAGCTGGCCTGCCGTTCTCGTAAGCCTACCACAACTGACGCGCTGCTCCTGATAGTTGGAACGTGGTAAAGGCAACCCCCTCACCTCCACAATACCCATGATGCAGAGAATACGATGGCATTTCTCTAGAAAACCATGTGCATCCTCTGTAGCTGCGCCACTGAAAGTAGGAGGATCATACTTCTCGAACCTTTCCAGTCTCATCTGCTTCTCCTCATATACCTTTGGTCTGACCTCAGGCTGAACCGAAATAATGGGCTATGCTGACATGACACCGGGGACCTGATCAATGTGGAACCGCTGCTATAGGGTATGGGCTACGGGAGTCTGAGCTCCTCCCTATCCTGAGATGTAGCTGGTACAAGGGGAATCAATCTCGCTTGAGATAGAGTGCAGAAAATGCTCAAAAACTATGCTAATGACTCTTGAAGTCCAGGGGCAACAACAAGCTCCTCGGGTGCCTGTCCCCTAACCGGAGCTACTAGTGTCTCCTCAGTCGTTGCTTAGACAGGTGCTCTAGTAGTAACACATGCCCCTCCTCGGTCTCTACCCCGGCCTCTTGTGACTCAAGCAGGGGGCGCGAGTGTCTGGTCATCTGATCCAGTAGTGTGTGCCATCACCACATGTGAGAGAATAGAAAGGCAAAGACTCAGATTTGGAAATCAACAAATTTGAATGATAAGGAATCAAATAAGTGGAATTTCTAACAACTTTGTAGGCTCTCGAAGATACTTACAGATGTCTCTATACTGATCAGCAAGACTCTATTGAACTTGCTTATGACTTGTAACACTTATGAACCTAGAGCTCTAATACCAACTTCTCACAATCCCAAATTCCCGCCTTAGGATGTAGTGATGGCACCTAGTTTCTAAGACTAGGTAAGCCTAACATTCATTGATGGTTTAACAAAATAACAAAGATAATAAAATAAAACAATAAAGCGAATAATAACTCCAAAATGGAATATAAACAACAATATCCCCAAAATCGGTAGAACTGAGTCATTAGCTCTAGAGAAATGTACCAAAATCTGTAATACAACATTGTCTTGTAATAAGATAAACAATAGTAAAGGAATAAAGGAAGGTGACTCCGAGGCCTACGAGTGTCGAGTAGGTATACCTTGAATTCTCCTGAGAAATAATTGAATGATCACTAGCATCCAGCATGAGCAGATGCACCTGGATCTGCACAAACATATGTTGAAGCATTGCATGAATACACCACTACGGTACCCAGTAAGTATCAAGCCTAACCTCGATAGAGTAATGACGAGGCCAGGTCAAGACACCTACTAGGACAAGTAAAACTGAACAGAGTATAGTATAGTCAAATGATGGAAAGTTAGGAAAAGAATGGCGATAAGGCAGTATAATAATGTAAGCTAACAACGGAATATAAGACGTAAAGTCAACAAATAGTAGACATATGATAGGAACAATAAGTAATCAAATACGGACAAGTACAAGTAAGACAAATGAACAAACAACAAGAACTGCTCAAACAACAAGCCTTTTGAACATAAAATGTACAACAAGAATCATAACTAAGGCACCACACCTCATAATCTCATTTCAGAGTCACAATCACAATCTTCCTTATATTACACGAGCCTTGCATTTACTATAAATACATCTTTCTGAAATAGCTACACGCGTTTTAGCATTCTTAGCTCACCGCGTGGCTTCAAGTAATTCCCTTACTAGAAACACGCGTATAAATCTCACCTTATCTCACGGAATGCGTATCAACCCCTATCCTTATACCACCAAATGCTTATTAATATCACAACACAAATAGTCAACTTGCACCACACGTGCCCATCACAACACTTGCCAAAATCAACAATACCAATGATACCACAATATAGCTCACAACTCAATCACAATGTGAGCAAGAATCTCAATAATAGGAAAATGAATGAGAAATACATAACGAGGGAATATATCTTAATAATAAACAACTTCAATATCAATGTGTTACTAGCTTTCACAATTTCAACTTCAATAACTCAAAATGAAGGTATTCCCACGAAATGACAACATCCAACAACAATAATTAAATATTAAAAGAGGCAAAACAATAAGAGACGTAACGATTCAACTAAATCATATAAGAGCAAACCTGACAATAACATATAAAACATATGTTAACAACGTCAAATAGAGTATGTGAGAGTAAATTCAATAATGGAAGATATAACATATTATGACAAATTTCAATTAAATACATGAAAGAAACATAAAGGTCTAAACCAATCAAAATACCATATGTAAGCCCGTGTACACACTCATCACTTCGTGTACACGTCTTCTACATAATATAAATAATAACATTAATCCAAATCCTAAGGGGTAGCCTCTCCCCTCTCCCCCCCCCCCAA
>AWOL01S0216837.1:97605-108235 GCA_000715115.1 Nicotiana otophora
CCAAAGTTAGGAAAGATACTTACCTTAACCAGCCCAGGTACTACTTTGCAATTATGATACAAGCATCGCAAATGCAGCACCTGATACCCCTGCTAAGATCGAAGTTGCGATGCTGGTGTTCGCAATTGCAACATCAGAGACACCAGCACACCAACAAGCTAATTCAGTTCAAAACTATTTCGAAACACGTCTAAAACTCACCTGAGACCTCAGGGATCCAACCTTAACATTCAAAAAAGTATAAAAATATCATATGATCTCGCTCGCGCTATCTAAACACAAAAATAACATTTATAACTACGAATCGGACATCAAAACACTTGAATTTCAAGGAAAACTGAAGAACCTCTAGAATTGAGCGAAAGCATCCGAATCCTATCAAACTAACTCCAAATGAGACCAAATTTTGCAAACAAGTTCCAAATAGCAAAATAGGTCTATTCCATGTCCCAATACCAAATTTCAAACCCGATAGCCGAAACGTCAACCTATGGTCAAACTTGGGAGAAATGTTAAACCTCAAATTGCCAACTTTCGAAAACAATAAGTCAAATCAATCTAGGGACCTCCGAATCGAGTTCACACATACGCCCATGTCACAAATTACGATATGAACCTATCGGATCTATGAAAACAACGTTTCGGGGTCCTTTTTACAAAATACAAACTTGGGTCAATATTTCCAACTTAGGCTTCTTAACCAAGAACCAAAGGGTCCAAATTAACCCAAATCCTTCCCGAAAAAGAACTAACTACCTCACAAGTCATTAAATATACAAAAATGACTGCTCGGGTCGTTATAGAATCGAGAAAGGGAAGCTCTCCTAACAGTTCTTTAGCCTCTCGAAGATAAGTATAGACATCTCTGTACCGATCCACAAGACTTTACTAGACTTGCTCATTACTTGTGAGACCTAAGTGAATCTAGCGTTCTGATACCAAGCTCTCACGACCCAATTCCCACTATGGGTCATGAGGGCGCCCAACGTCGTTGTTAGGCAAGCCAATGGCGAACTATCAACTTAATTATTCATTTTATTACTTTTGAAATATTAAATTTTATTAAATAAGAATGGTCAGTGCGGAGAAAAGCATGGCGATATCATTAAAAATTTATAATTAATAGTAAAACACAATTGTAATCAGCTAGATACCAAATATCAAGTGTTGTCTCAAACAGATAAGGAATATCATATAATGCCAAGTCTTAGTCATAAGGGAAAATCTCATGAATATTCAGACTCCTAGCGATATTACGCACGCATTATGCTAGGATCATACGGCCTGATCCACAAAATCGTGTACATACACTATCGACATTGTACAGACCGATTCATAGATGCATCTCAAATATACTGTCGAGGCGTGCGGCCCGATCTTCCGGAAGAAGAGAAACTTATAAAATTATAGGCCACGTATTTGCAACACAAGAACAAGAACATAAAGTAAGCATAACTTTTACCAACCATCAACTATCCCGCCAAACATCTCTAATAAAATTTCACTTATAAGTTTTAGGTAATCAAACTAACAAGTTGAGTTTAGGTGATAAAACTTTGCATGATAAAGTTCTAAGTCTACCCGGACATAACATAATATTAGCTACGTACGGACTCTCATCACTTCGTGCGTATATAGATTCCTCAACAAGTAGCACATAACAAGTATAACGCTTACGAGATAGTTTACCACTCACAAGGTTAGGCATGAGACTTACCTCGCTCTGAAATCTTATAACCGGCTCCGACTCCTCTCTAACACCTCAAATCAATGCCAAACAATCCCAAACTAATCAAACAACATGCAAATCAATAATAATATACTCCAATACTCATAATTTAACAATTTATAATAATTTCCAACTCCGCTCGAAACGTCAACTAAGTCAACTCTTAGGTCCACGTGCTCAGATTCTGAATATATTCGAAGATAAATATTACCCATAGTACCACGAACGCAACCATATAATTTATTTCTACTTCTATGTCCAAAATCATATTCAAACTCAAAAATATTAATTCTAGGTCTTCTACCAAAATTCCACGTTTTCTACCAAATTCCATGTTAAAATCCATATATGTTCAATTAAAACCGGTTTGGAAACATTTACCCCCAAGAGGTGGATTAAATAGCTCTCCAAAATCGGCCCAAAATCGGCTCCAAGAGAGAAAAATGAGATGAAATGAGCAAATCCCAATTATTGCAAACTTATATTCTTCCCAGGCCACTCTTCTTCGCTACCTCAGAAAATTCCTCACGATCGTGAAGGCCAAACAAACCTCAAAACTCACTACGCGAACCCAAGGCTAGTCCTGCGATCGCGAAGCCCATCCTGCCAAACCTTCACGTACTCAAGCCGCGCTCCATGAACGCGTAGACCAAACCTACCAGTCCTCAGCAATTACGTACGTAATCAAGAACAGCTCCATGCTACCGCAAAGATTTACCCTCCAAGCCACCATGCTAACATTTCGCGTTTGCGACCCTTCACACGCGAACGCGATGAACCATCAGACCAAACACTGCGATCGCGAGCCACTAACGCGATCTCAAAGAACAACTTACCCAACTCCCAAACAGCATTACGCAGTCGCGAGCCTCTATTTGCGAGCGCGATGAACACCCCTGACACTAGAAACAGTAATCACAAAACTAAAGAAATTTGTCTGAAACCATACCGAATCAAACCTGAGGCCCTGGGGACCCCGTCCAATAACACCAACAAGTGTCAATACCTTATAAAAACTTAACCAAAGCTCGAAATGCCACGAATAACAGCAAATCCACGAATCAATGATCAAAACCTTCTCTTAACTTTCAAATATTCAAACTTCGTCGAATGCGTCCGAATCACACTTAAACATTCCGGAATGACGCCATATTTTATGTACAAGTCACAAATCAAAATACAAACCTATTCCAAGGCTCGAAATTCCAAACGAACATCGATCACACCAAGATCCACTTCGAATCAAACTTAGGATATTCTAAAACCTTCAAAATGCCAACTTTCCACATCAAGCATCGAAAAGCTCCCGGATAATATGATACTCAACTCGAACATAACTCCAAGTCCAAAGTCATCATACGAGCCTATTGGAACCTTCAAATCCCGATTCAGGAGTCGTTTACTTAAAATTCAAACCTTGGTCAACTCTTCCAATTGAAAGCTTCCGAATTGAGAACTATTCTTCCAAATCAACTCCGAACTTCTCAAAAATCAAAACCAACCATGCGTTCAAGTCATAATGCATAAAGTGAAGCTTCTCAAGGCTGCCTAAAACCGTCGAACGAGGTGCTAGAGCTTAAAATGACTGGTTGGGACGTTACAGAAAAGAGTTGTAACCCTTAAATATTGTGCTATAAATACATAATATTTTCCACCTAGAATGAGAAAATACATGGTGGCTAAAATTTTCAGTCATATTGTCCTAGAAATTACGCCAATAGAAAATTTCTATTTTCGGATATTATTTGGATAACACCGTAGAAGACCGTAAAATATTCGAGGATCGTGTATGTGCTAGTAGTGGAGATTTCATTAAGATGTTTCTCGAACTGGAGGCTCATATGATAGACTATCTCTATACACAATTCAAGAGGTAACCCGTGAAATATGGTATATACTAGTTATCTAGATTATATATGATTTTAATATTGGGATTGCTTCCGTTACTTATAATAATCCATCACTTATATAAACAAGGAGAAGAAGACCTAGAAAGACTTAAAAAGTCAAGTCAGTTGCCATGTGTAGTAGTTAAGCGTATTTTTGTCAAGTAGAGTTAATAACCAAGTCATACCCAGTGATGCATGCCATGGAATATAAACAGTGTCTTTTTTGTCACAAGTGAAGAAAATATTTGTAGAAAATTCAAATCTAGTATTGTGATGGAGACATAATTGTACGAAAAAAATGGTCAAATACTCGGGGAATGGTCGAAGTTTCCCCCATACTATATGGCATGCGAGATTGAGCTCCAGCTTGTAGACTTTAATTTTAATACTACTCCCCCTGTTTCAACTTAGATGAGATAATTTGACTTGACACAAAGTTTAAGAAAAACAAAGAAGGCTTTTGAAACATGTGGTCATAAAAGCTTATGGGTCAAAATCTTTATGGGGCAATGACATTTGTATAACTATAAAAGGTCCTCATTAGGGGTAAAGTGGGTAAGATAAAAACTTTAACGTTGAATTGTTTCCAAATATAAAAATGTGTCATTCTTTTTTAAGCATATTACTAAGTAAAGTATATCATTTAAATTGAAACGGAGGGATATTATATTTCCTTGAACCTCTAATAGAACTCCAGCTTGTAATTCTGAACTATACTTAGAAGTTGATCGGGGTAAATGTGGTACCTACCTGATAAAATAAAAGAAACAAAAAGAAGGCTCATTTCTCATTTAAAGTACACCAAAACTAGAGAGAAGCAAGAGAAGTGAGAGACATATTATTGTCTATGAGATAAATAGTCAGTAATAGTAATACCATAGTGAGATGTTTGAAATAAAGAGTGCTATTTCTTTCGAAGTTGTAGTAGTTTTTTGACACTACCAAGTTATAGTACTATAGTGGTATTGTATTGCTTCGCTCGGGTATTGTATTTTACCCAGTTAAAAAAATTGATATCGTTATTACTCCCTTGTGTTATTGTTCTTTATCGTGGATATTATTCCTCGGTGGGATATTATTTTTCCAACAACGTAGTATCAGAGCCACGGCGAATAATGGTCTGATGTCTTTTAATTACCCCCGTATCACAAAAGATACTTATGAAAAATGGTGTCTATTTATAAAAGTCATTCTTGGCTCCCAGGATGTGAGAGAAGTTGTAGACAGAGGGTATGCAAAACCAGATTATGAGGAAGATCTGCCTCAAAATAAAAAAGATGTCTTGGCAAAGACAAGGAAGAAGGATCAGCAAGCCCTCACGCTCATCCATCAATGCTTGGATGATGCCATGTTTGATAAGGTGGCGGATGCTACCACCTCAAAAGAAGCTTAGGAATTTGACAAAATTCTCTCCAAGGTATTGATAAAGTGAAAAAGGTAAAACTTCAAACTATAAGGGCTGATTTTAAAGTTTTAAAAATAAATGAATCCGAATGCATTTCGGATTATTGTTAAAAAGTGAAGGTTGTTGTAAATCTATTAAGAAGATAAGGGGAGGACACAGAAGATGTCCGTATAGTAGAAAAGATCATTCGCACTTTAACACCTAAATTTGATTTTGTGGTGTGTGCTAATGAGGAGTCAAAAGATTTAGACTCTATGACGGTGGAGCAATTAGAGGTTTCTTTATACGCCCATGAAGAAAAGATCAAAAGAAGACAAGAAGTGTCATTGAAGCAACTTCTTAAAATTCATGCATCCTTCAAGGATTATAGAGGTAAAAAGAGCTATCATGGTAACGGACGAGGACGAGGCCATGGAGGTAATGAAAGAGGAATAAGTAATGGTAACAACTTTAACAATGAAGTTAAAATCCACCAAACATTCAGAGATCGTGATCATGGACAAAGAAGAAAATGATGGAAAAAGGTATGACAAATAAAAAATTGAGGGTTATAATTCTCAGAAATTTGGCCATTATTCTTGAGAATGTCATAGTAATGTTGAAGAGAAAGATAACCTTGTTGATAACAAGAAAGAAGAAGATGAGTCAGCATTGTTGTTGGCACTCAAGGAAGAAGATATGGATGATTGTAGCCCGTGGTCTTTTGACAATGGAGCAATAAATCACATGTGTGGATCCAAAGAAAAGCTTCTGAATGTCAATAAGATGGTGAGAGGTAATGTGTCCTTTGGAGATACCTCAAAGATTTAAATCAAAGGGATGAGTAAGATTCTGATCTCTTTTAAAAATGGTGAACACAATTTAATTCAAGATGTTTATTATGTGCCAAAATTAAAAAGTAATATTTTGAGTTTGGGACAACTTCTTGAAAAGAAATACGACATCCACATGAAAAATATACATCTTTGGCTTAGAGATTCAGGTTGAATTCTAATTGGTAAGGTGCATATGGCCAAGAAAATATTATTTTCTCTAAATCTTAAGACAATTGATGCAAAGTATTTGAAGGCTAATGTGCAAGATGAATCATAGTGTTGGCACATGCGATTTGGGCACTTGAATTTTGAAGCGCTTAAATCAATTGGAGAAAAGAACATGGTGCATGGGATACCATAAATCAACCATCCAATCAATTGTGTGAAGCTTGTCTTCTTGGAAAAAATGCAAGGAGGAGTTTTCCAAAGGAATCCATGTCAAGAGCAACCAACCCACTGCAAATTGTTCACACTAATGTGTGTGGACCAATCAACCCACCTTCATTTCGTAAAAGCAAATACTATTTGCTAATTATTGATGACTTTAGTAAAAAGACTTGAGTTTATTTCTTGAACCAAAAATCTGAAACTTTTGCTGCTTTTAAAATTTTCAAATTACTAGTGGAAAAAGAAAGTGGATGTGAAATGAAAGCTTTTTAAGGTTTGATAAAGGAAGCATATTCACTTCAAATAAATTATGTGACTTTTGTTAGTCTCATGGAATTCGCCGCCCTCTAACGGTACGTTATTCATCCTAACAAAAAGGAGTTGCAGAGAGAAAGAATCGAACAATTTCTAATATGGCTAGATGTATGTTGAAAGCTAAATGCATGCCCAAAGAATTTTGGGCCAACGTTGTTTCTTGTGCAGTTTATTTGACCAACAAGTCTCCAACAAGAAATGTTAGAGATCAAACTCCTCAAGAAGCATTGATGACGTCCATAACACACCTAAACAAGAGATATGATACGTTCGTATGAAATATAAATTACCCAACTATGAGTCAGGGTCGAATCCATAGGGAATTATAAGGGCTGTTGGGAGTATAAACTTGATGAGAGTCAATGGACTAACTAAATTTGCACTTCCACAACAAATTTTGATTTCTACTTCTACTATTACACTAATAATTGCAAGTTAAGGAAAATAACTAGAAATGAACAATTATTTTTGGTATTTTTCCAAATAGTTTAAAAGCGTAGGGATGTGACCATGACCTAAGTATTCTGCTAATGGGTTAAATATGCTAATACTTATTTTATTGATTGGGATGTATTATAGCTCTCAACTCTACGTTACACACTAAATATCTCTCGATCAAAGAGTGATTTTTTCCAATTTGGCTTTCTCAAGCCCAAATGGGTATCAAACAAAATAGTTGATATGAGTTCAAGTCAGGTTCTTACTATCTCTAGTTTGAACCATTTAATTAGTCTAATCGAACTCTCAATAAATCCAATTCCTTATTAGCCAAGTTTTCTAGACTAAGTCATTTTTTCTCAAGTAGAGACTAAGTCAAAAAGGCATAAATCAATGTTTGCAACCATTCATTCTAAAATTTAAGTATCAACTAGGCTAAATAACCAACACTCAATCATAAACAATCATTAAATTAAATAACCATAATGTTTACACACTAGGGCTGGGTCACAACACTAGTAAGCATCTAGCTACTCATAATGGGTATTGAAGAAAATAAAGAAACACTGCAAACACAACACATAACCAAAGATTAAATTGATGAAGTATGATGTTTAAATACTAAAATAATCAAACACTTGCTAAAATGGTAAAATGTAACGGCTACAACAACTTTTTGCTTTCAAACCTGACCTAAGATTGTGAAACTCGTCTATTTATAGTGGGCCAAAACTCGCTGACAAAATGCCCCTCGGGAGGTTCTACGGCCGCACAATTCCATGTGCGGTACGAAAAGTTTTTCGGCTAGCAGAAGAGTGGGTCGTGCAGCCGCACATTTCTGGATTGCGGCTACGAGGAAACTTCTAGGACCACACAATTCTTGTGCGGCCCGCACTTCAGCAAGGCGTCAGGACTTTGTCTTTTTGCATATTCTTTGAACTTTGAATTTTTATTAGGGAAAGCCTAGTTCTGTGGCCCCAGAATTCATGTGCGGTCCGCACATTGCAAAAAATCATATTGGATTTTATTGCCTGTTTTGCGGCTGCAGATGAAATTATGCGGTCAACAATTTCTTCTGCAGCCGCAAATATTGTTCTACGGACCGCACTTCTTTACCTTTGCGCCCTTTTATGACTTGTGATTCAGAACACTTCTTTTTGAGTCGACTTTCTTCATGGGAGACCAAACTTCCAACATCCTGCAATTTGCGCAATTTTATTAGTTTCGGGAACGTAAATCAATATTTTTGGACTAAAACAAAAGCAAAAACATGCCAGTAATTAGTCAAAATCCCCACTTATCAATTTCCCCAAACTTAAGCCTTTGCTTGTCCTCAAGCAAATAAATTAGTTCCCACCTCCTAAATTTAAGGGTCATTTCAACGAGTCAAAGGTGAGCCATTCACACATCAGTTGAGACCAACAACTACCCACACTACTCATGCATTATCAACAAGGTGACAAGTCAAATATTCATACACATATAGTTCTAATGTGACATTTGAGCTTGAAGAATTGACTTTAGTCATCAAGGACTCTTGTTCTATCATTTTGGTCATGGTGGACTCCAAACTCTTCCTCCTCTACTTTCCATTTGCCAATAAAGCAATAGAAAGCATGGCCGGCCAATCTATCGAGCATTCAATCTAAGAAAGGAAGTGGAAAGTGATCCTTCTTTGTGACTTTGTTCAGGTTGTGATAGTATATACACACCCTCCATCTGATCACCATTCTTGTAGAAATCAACTCATTTTTGTCATTGATGACCATTTTCATGCCCCATTCTTTGGGACATATTGAACCCGAGAAGTCCACGAACTATCAGAGATGGGGTAGACAACCCTGGCATCCAGCAACTTGATAATTTCCTTCTTGACAACTTCTTGCATACACTCATTGAGTCTCTTTTGATGTTCAATAGATGGCTTGGCGCTAGCCTCCAAATTGATCTTATGCATGCAAACGGCGGGCCTGATCCCCCGAATATTTGCCAATGTCCACCCAATAGGCTTCTTCTTCTTTTGTAGAACCGCCAATGTGGAATCTACCTACACGTTAGTGAAACAAGAGAAGAGAATAAACGGTAAAATAGAACAAGGACCAAGAAATTTATAATAAAGATGTGGAGTCAATGGTTTCAACTCTAAGGTAGGAGGCTTTTCAATAGAAGGCTTTGTAGAAGGAGTTATCCTCTTTTCAAGATCCAAGGACCATTTCCGGGGTGCATAGTTGTACGACTCCATTCCTTGAAAAGAGTTCACATATTCTATGAAGCCATCTATCTCGCCATCATTAAGGTTGAGTAAGACGACCTCAAATATATCACCAACATTGATTGTAGCACTTGTTTCATCAACAATAACATCGGTCACCAAGTCCACAAAAGAACATACCTCATTGCTATTTGGTTGCCATATGGACTTACACAGATGGAATATCACTTTTTCATCACCAACCCGGAATGTATGTTCTCAGACTTCAATATCACAAAGATCCTTCCCCATAGTAAGAAAAGGTCTACCAAGAATAATCGACACTTCATAATCAACCTCACAATCTAGAATGACTAAATCAACCAGAAAAGTGAATTTATCAACATGAACCAAAATATCTTCAATCACACCCAATGGCCTCTTCATGGTACTATCGGCCATTTGCAATATCATAGAGGTGGGTTTTGGTTGCCCAATTCCCAAAGTCTTAAAAACCGAATAGGGAATAAAATTGATACTTGCTCGAAGATCATAAAGAGCTTTAGCAAACACGGCACTTCAAATTGTACAAGCAATCGTGAAACCACCGACATCCTCCAACTTATAAGCCATTGAATGCACAATTGCACTCACTCTATGAGTGACTTTGATGGTTTCAAAATTCATTGAACGCTTCTTTGTCACGAGATCCTTCATAAACTTTGCATAATCGACATTTGTTCCAAAGCTTGAACTAATGGCACATTGATTGAGAGACTCCTCATCATTTGAATGAACTTCTTGAATTGATTCTCACCGTTTTTCTTGTCAAGTCTTTAAGGGTATGGAGGTGGAGGCTTAGGCAATGATGCCTTATCCTTTTGCATTACTGGCTTCGGTATGTCAGTAATTTGATCCCTAGACAGGTTTACCTCTTGTTGAGTCTCTTCCACACTATCATCAATATCAATCTAAACTTCATCATTAGGTTGTACCACATTGTTTAGGAACTGCTCTTCTAGCATCACTTGCGCATCATCAACAAGTTGCCTTTGACTTGAGGTGGGTGCATTCCCACCTCTTCCACTTCTTGTGATAACTGCCATGGCATGCCCCGTGTTGTTTACACCCTTTGGGTTTACTACCATGTCACTTGGTAGTGACCCTTTAGGACGATAATTAAGTGCTTGAAAGATTTGCCCCATTTGAACTTCTAGGTTGCGGATTGATGTGTTGTGTGAGGAAATTTGGGAATCCGAATTGGCATTCTTTTCCATCATTTGCTTGAACTTATTTTCAATACTACCCATCTCATTGTTTGAAGAACTTGAAGCATGGGAAGGATAAGGAGGCGGGTTGCGCGATTGATGTACATCCGGGGCCTTTGAAAATGCGCCCCCTGGTTGCCTTGATTGTTGTTCCATCCACCTTGATTGTTACCCCTCCTACCCCCCTCCCCCT
>AWOL01S0216951.1:9218-20846 GCA_000715115.1 Nicotiana otophora
AGAAAAGAAAAAGATCTTTATATATGAAGATATTTACATGGTCCGATCAGGACCCTACACAAAAGATCAAAAATGAAAAATCCTAAGGTTTCTGATTTTCTTCGGGTGCATTTTCTTCTCTATAGAGGTCCTCCCCGCTCTCGGACCCGCGTTTGCTCTCGTCATCATCGGAGGCCAGGGCTGCAGCTTCAGTTTCATGCTCTTTAGCCTTTATTATCTTGTCGGCAGGTTCGAAGCCTCGAGCGTGGATCTCCTCGAGGGTTTCCCTTCCAGATTGGCACTTGGCGAGTTCAGCAATCCGATATGCTCGAGTTTGAGCGGTATCAGCTGCATCTCTCGCTTGTACTTGAGCTGATTATGTATCGGCTTGGTAGACGGTCACGATCGCATCTGCCTCGGCTTTAGCCTTTTTGACTTCAGCCTTTTCGGCTTCAGATTTGACCTTTGCAAGTTCGGAAGCCAACCAAGCTTCGAGCTCCACTATTTTTCTTTCCTGAGCCGAGCTGTTCTCTTTCATGCCTCGAAGCTGACTTTCGGCCGATGACAGTTGGGATAAAAAAGTCTCTTTTTCTGTAGCAAAGCGGTCCATACCTTCTTTCCAACCCAAGGTCTCCGCCTTCATCATATTGACCCCCTCGCGGAGCTGCCCGATCACCTCGATCTTCTGCTGCAGCTGTGATTTTAAAATGTTATCCACCGCTCATGAATCGAGCTCATGAGCTTTTAATATTTTCATTACTTGCTCGATCAAGTCGGACTGATCTTGGTGAGCCTTGGCCAACTCGGCTCGGAGGTCCTTGAGTTCCTCTTCTCTTTGCCTACTGAGAAGTTTAAGGGCATTTCTCTCCTCCGTGAGCCCTCGAAGTTCGGCCTCATACTGACTCAGCTCAGCTCGAGACCGAGAAAATGCTTCCCGATGAAGCGGTGAGGCCTATGTAGAAAGAAGAAAAGAAGTTAGACTGAAAGAGGAAAACAAACACAAGGGCAATACCAACATGGAGAGTTAAGACTTACCCGATTTTGAGCTTGCTGCGCTTCGTTGAAGAGGCTTAAGGCCTCGCCGGAGTCCTTCCTCGAGATCTCCAAGTCACTCAGGCCGATAGAATCTTCGACCCCAATAAAGTAATCACGGAAGGGGTCCTCCCTTCCATGGGCTCCTTCAATGGAGGGGGTCCTCAAGGCCCGAGCCTCTTGAATCATTTCCTCAGAAAACGAGGGATGCAGCGGGGAGCCTCCAATTTCTATTGCCCCGAGTGGATCACTTGGGGCGTTCTCTCCATCTCGAGGGTCCTCGAGACCAGCCCCTACAGTCATACCCACCGTTGGCTCATTATGGTGGGAGGAATCTTCAATCCTCGATGACTCGGGGACTTCGCCTAAGTCTCTTCCCGAGGCCCCCTCATCTCGAGATGGAGTCTCTGAAGCCTTCACCGATTCAGTGGCCTTTGGGGCCTCGGTGCTTATTCCCATTTGGGCTACCAGCCCGGAGTCGTCTTCTTCCTCCTCTTCATCTTCTTCCTTTTGACGCGGAACAGAGTCTTTGGTCAGAAGGATGATGTTCTTCTTCGGCTTACGAGATGCCTTCTTCTTAGGTTCTGGATCCTTGGGGGTTAAGTCTTTTTCCTCTTTTTGTCCTTCGCCAGTTTCGGTTTCAGGATCGAAGTCTCCTCCTCACCAGATAGGGGCCTCATGACAACATCTTTGCCAAGGCCTGTATGAAAGGAAATTAAGTAAGAAATGCTTTAACAAAATCATCAAAGACGTGGAAAGGGGGCTTACCATGATTTTTGGCCTCCCGTAGGCCCTTTGATAAATTGCGCCATGAGCGCTCCGCGTACGTAAAGGTTAAGGCCAGGTCTCGAAGCCAGCTCTCGAGGTTAGGAATTGTATCAGGCATCTAATTGATCGATGCATCACGGAAAAGGATATTGATGAGAAGAGGAAAATGAGCAAAACAATAAATATGAGCTAACAATGGGATTTTACTTACGCTTCATATACCATTTCTCGGGAAATGGCATCTTCTCGTCCGGGATTAGGTTGGAAGTCCTCACTCGAATGAACCGGCCCATCCAGCCTCGGTCCTTGTCATCCTTTATGCTCGAGAACAACACCTTGGTAGTTCGAGGCTGAAGTTTTATTAACCCGCCTCGATAGAGGTGGGGACTGTACAACCTGATGAGGTGGTCGAGGGTGAAAGGCATCTCCTCGACTTTGGTCACTAAATATCGGAGCAGAATAATAATCCACCAAAAGGAGGGATGGAATTGACCTAGGGTTATTTGATACTTGCAATAGAAATCTACGATAATGGGATCGAGGGAGCCTCGCGTGAAAAGGTAAGTGTAAACACTCAGAAACTCTTCCACGTGGTAGTGATGTCTTCCTCGGGGGCCGGAATCACCACCTCTTTGCCTTTCCAGTTGCAATCTTTCTTCACCTGCTTAAGGAAGCTCTCAGTTATCAAGCATATAAACCTCGACATTGGCTCGCATTGACCAGGGACCAACGAAGTTTTGTATATCTTAAAGTCGGAAGTGAGGACGCACCCCCCGGGAACACACTCCTCAGGNTGAATCATCTCCTCGGAAAATGAGGGAAGCATTGGGGAGCCCCCAATTTCTATTGCCCCAAGTGGATCGCTCGGGGCATTCTTTGCATCTCAAGGGGCCTCGAGACTAGCCCCTACAACCGTTCCCACTATTGGCTCATTATGAAGGGAGGCATCCTCAGTCCTCGATGACTCGAGGACTCCGCCCGAGTTTCTTCCCGAGACCCCCTCATCTCGAGACAGAATGTCTGCAGACTTCACCGATTCGATGTCTTTTGGGGCCTCGGTCCTCATTCCTACTCGGGCTACCATCCCGGAGTCATCTTCTCCCTCTCCTTCGTCTTCATCCCTTAGACGCCAAACAAAGTCTTCGGTCAGGAGGAAGATGTTCTTCCCTGACTTTCGAGCTGCCCCTCTTCTTAGGTTCAAGATCTTCGGGGGTTGAGATTATTCCAGTTTTGGTGTAGGGACCGAAGTCACCCCCTCATCAGATAAGGGCCTCATGACAGCATCTTTGCCAAGGCCTGTGTGAAAGGAAATTAAGTAAGAAATGCTTCAAATAAATTCGTCAAAGACGCAGAAAAGGGGATTACCATGAGTTTTGGCCTCCCATCGGCCCTTTGATAGATCACGCCATGAGCGCTCGGCATACTTAGAGGTCGAAGCTAGGTCCCGAACCCAGCTCTTGAGATTCAGAATTGCACCGGGCATCCAAGCAATCGCTGCATCATGGAAAAGGATATCGATGAGAAGAAGCAAATGAGCAAAATAATTAATAGGAACTAACTGGAAGATTGTACTTACGCTTAATATTCTATTTCTCGGAAAATGGCATATTCTCGGCCGGGATTAGGTCGGAAGTCTTCACTAGAATGAACTGGCCCATCCAGCCCCGGTCCTTGTCCTCATCTATGCTCGAGAACAACACTTTGGTAGCCCGACGCTGGAGTTTTATTAGTCCGCCTCGATAGAGGCGGGGGCTGTACAACCTGATGAGGTGGTCGAGGGTGAAAGGAATCCCCTTGACTTTGCTCCCGAAGAAGCGGATCGGAATAACATTTCGCCAAAAAGAAGGATGGATTTGGCCTAGTGTTATTTGGTATTGGCGGCAAAAATCAATGACAACGGGTCGAGGGGGGCCAACATGAAAGGGTAAGTATAAACACTTAAAAATCCTTCCACATGGGTGGTAATATCTTCTTCGGGAGCCGGGATTATCACTTCTTTGTTCTCCTAGTTGCAATCTTTCCTTACCTATTTAAGGTATCCTTCAGTTATCTAGCACATATACCTCGATACTGGCTCACATCGACAGGGAACCGGTGAGGCTTTGTCGGTCTTAAAATCAGAAGTGAGAAAGCACCCCCGGGAACGCACTCCTTAGATCGTGGCTCCACCGGTGTTTTATCGTCGGCCGACCACGATGAAGAAGCGCTTTCTTTTTGAGGAATAGGTTTTGACGTTTTCGCCATTTTAGATTTGAAGATTAAAAATAGAGGGAGATTATAAGAGTTGATGTTCTTAGAAGAGTTTAGCAGTAAAAATCGCAGATTTGCAAATGAAAAACTCAGAAGATGCAAAACGAAACTTAGTAAATTTGGAGATTGAAAATTTAAAAGTAAAAAATGGTGAAGAGAGGAGCTACTTATAGAGTTGGCGATGACGGTTCAATACCAGCAGTGGCCGACCATCGTATGGCGCACATTTAATGCCTTGGTAACTGAACCGACGAGATATTTATCACGTACGTCATGGTCGGGCTCGATGCAAACGTCACTTTGTATCTAGTCATGTCGTTGAAAAAGCATATCGTTTCTCGTCATATTCTTTTCGAGAGACGAGAGGACTATTTGTATACGGTCAAATCCAGGTTTTCCCTTCATATAATTAGTCGAGATTGGAACGTGATAAACCGGGGGTCGTCATTGTAGCATCGAGATCAGAAGTAAAGCCTGGTTATCGGGCTTAAGATACCTAGCTTGATTCAATATCGATATCGAGTCAATATCAAGCTATAACATGACGTAGTATTATCGAACTCAAGAGTCAGAAACCAACCAATACCGAGCTCGAGTCAATTTTGAGCTCGAGTCAATACCGAGCTCAAGATCCAGATATCGACCAATACCGAGACCGACCAAGATCGAGCTAAGAGACAAAGACCCGTTGTAGCCGCACCAGGGAGAGAATCTCGGCGCGAATTAGGGAAAAGATAATCAACTAATCTATCATGGGATCCCCACTATGTATTATTTATTATATCCAAAATAGGATTCTTCCACTATATTAAGAGTGAGTATTATTTTTGTAAGGGCAGATTTTAGAGCCAGAGAAGAAAACATTGATACACTCACAAAGATTATTACACTGATATATAGCAGAGATTATCCTTTTTTGAGCTTTAACATTGATTCATCTTGCTTGTTTATAAATCATTCTCTACTCAATTTGGTTTGTATTTTTATTCCTTTTTTACAGTTAATATCTGATACATATTTCAACTTACTTTTTTGATTTGTACCGAGTTATATCACGCATCCTTAGAACTACGTGTAAATTCAACTCTATCCGTTTTTCGGGTAAACAATAGCATATAAGGGTAATAACTTGTCTTGCTTTTAAGATTACAAGATCCACTTTTTATGAAGGATTATTTGTAAAATATTTTTGAATAATCTAATAATGTGAAATAAATTACATTATCTGTGTATATAATTAAACTAGCTCGTGCAGTCAGTGCCATATCATTCTACTTGTCTCCTTTTGTATTACACTTTTTGTCCAACAATTCTCTCAAATCACATTATCAATGTATATTTCATTTTTGAGTGGGCATTATAATTCTCATTTACTTTGGCTGTCTTTTCATCTTGAGTTGCAAATTCCTTGGCTCTACAATTTAATTCAAACATGCCCTCTTGATGATGACAACTTTACGGTACAAACTTAAATGTAAATAGTCATATTCAATATATATATAATCATAACAAGAATAAGAAGAGCAAAGTGTTACGGCCCAATTTCTCCTATAGACCGTGATGGCGACCAACTTCGTCGCTAGATAAGACAACGGTGAACTAACCATATGATTACTCTTTTTAATAAGATTCCAAGTAAATAGATTCCGTTTATTAAGAAATTAAGGAGTAAAAATTTAATAAATAAAACAAAGGCAACTGAGTGGCAATCAAAGCAATATAAATACTCCAAACCATAAAGTCTACTAGTATGTGTGCCAAGATCTAGTGTCACAAGTGTATGATCAACTAGTAGAATATACAAAACTCTAACTACTGTCTTAAATAAAAGTAGACAGGAAAATAAGTAGTGACGAGGGGTCGACATCGACACTTACTATGGGATAACAATAAAAATATAAAAATTCTAGATGAGCATGGTTTATGTAAATAACAATAATAATATCTCAAAAACAAGCCAGAAATAAATAATTCTTTCACAAATGGTAAATCCCAAGTCAATTTCTGTCATATATAATTTTTGACCTCTTAGACCATAAAATAATATCAAATATAATTAAGCTCCGAGTATTATTACGCACGATTATGTCGAGGTCGTATGACCCGATCCAGAATAATGTGTACACTGCCGATGATCGAGCGGCACGAACCATAGATGCATCTATTCTACTGTCGAGGCGTTCGGCCCTCTCCACAAGAAGAGAGGATATTTATGAACGTCCGATTTAAAAGCTATTACAAGGCTAATACACGAAGAAGCATAATTTCTATTAACGGTCAAGTAACCCGCCAAAGCTCAAGTAAGTAAAATTCGGTCTTTTATGGTTCCTCTAGCAAGTTCCAATATAATTTAGGAACTTTAATTAACAAGTAGGGTACAAACATTACAAATATTTCATGATTTGGGTCCTACACTACACGGGCATAAGCATAATTAGTAGCTACGCCCAGGCTCTCATGATCTCGTGCACGAATAGCCCCCACCATTACAAGAAAATAGTAATTTAAATCACCTGTAGGGCAAATTACTTCTTACAAGGTTAGGAAAGAGACTTACCTTGTCTCAAAGCTCACTTTCCGGCCTCAAATTCACACTAAAGCCTCAACTCGGTGCCGAACAATCCAAAACTAGTCAAAAGTTGTGTAAATTAATCAATACATGTTCAAAAGACCCCAATTGGAAAATTCCTAAAATTTATCCTCGGCCCACGTGCCCGAATTTCAGAAATTTTTGAAGATAATTGTTACCCATAACCTCAAGAACTTAAATATATAATTCACCCAATTCCATAACTATGTTCGTGATTAAATATCATTTTTATCAAAACCTAAGTTTTTCATCTAAACCCAAAATTTTCATAATTTTTCATGTTAAAATCTACCCGTAATCTATGTATTTAACTTACATTGGATACAAATTACTTACCTCCAATAGCTAAGTAAAACCCTCTCTCTAAGAGCTCCAAAATCTCCCAAGGAATACAATAAATGAACCCAAAGTGGCCTAAGTCCAGTATTAAAAAGTCCTCACTGCCTCCAGCATTTCCGCTTATGCGGACCTGGGGCCGCATCTGCGGCGTCACACCTGCAGAGAAGTCATCATAGGTGTGGTCCTAGCCCAGGCTGGCTGACTCCGCTTCTGCGGATGGGCTCCCGCTTCTGCGGTCCCACTTCTGCGGAGGGTGGAGCGCAACTGCGGCCTTCTCGCACCTACGGGCTTCTCATCGCAGAAGCAAGGTCGCTTCTGCACATGCTCCTCCGCTTTTGCGGACCACTGGAAAAATGGCCAAAATCACTTCTGCGGCCATGAGCACACACCTGCGGGCTCGCACCTACGGCCAAAAGCTCGCAGGTGTGGGTACACCAGAACTGGTGCACCAGCAAACCCTTTTGAGCTCTAACTAGAGTCGTGCAACATCCGAGTAGCACCCGAGGCCCCCGAGGCCTCGTTTAAGCATACCAACAAGTTTGTAAGCAAGAGACGGACTCGCCCGAACCCTGTAAATGCGGAAAACAATACCAAAACTAAGAATCGCACCCAAACCAAACTGAATCAACTTATGAACTTCAAGTTCTTCCAACTTGCTCCAAACGCGTCGAATCATAATTAAACTATTCGGAATGATATCAAAATTTGCGTGCAAGTCTTAAATCACCATACGTAATTATTCCTGGGTGCAGAATCCCAAATGGACCTTGATAACACCAAAACCTACTCCAAATCAAATTTAAAGAACTTTAAAACCTTCAATAAACTAACTTTCCACCTTTAGGCGCCGAAACACTCCCGGGTCACCCAAAACCCGATGCGAACGCACGCCCAAGTCCAAAATTATCATACGAACCTATTGGGACCATCAAATCCCGGTTTCGAGGTCGATTACTAGAAAATTTGACCCAAGTCAAACTTGGCCTCTTTTAAGCCAATAACAAGGAGCTAAGTGTTCCAATTTCAACCCGAACCTTCCAAACCCGAACCATCCATCCCCGTAAGTCATAAAATAGTAAAAACATATACGGGGAGTATTATTTAGGGGAACAAAAATATAGAAAGAAAAACAACCGATTGGGTTTTACATTCTCCACCTCTTAAACAAACGTTTGTCCTCGAACAGGTCTAGAATCGTGCCTGGAGTGCCTAATAAATGTGGATATCTGCTCTGCATGTCCTCTTCGGTCTCCGAATTCTCCTACTCGATTGGTTGACCCTTCCACTGAATTTTTACCGCAAAAATCTTCTTGGACCTCAACTGGCAAACCTTCCTGCCAACAATGGCAACTGGCTCCTCCTTATAACCCATGCTCTCATCTAATTGAACCGTGTTATAGTCTAAAACATGCGACCTGTCGGCATGATACTTCCGGAGTATAGACACATGGAAAACTGAATGGACTCCCGATAGACTGGGAGGCAAAGCACGCTCATAAGCAACCTCTCCAACCTGTCTCAATACCTCAAATAGACCTATAAACCTTGTGCTCAACTTGCCCTTCTTCCCGAACCTCATGATTTCCTTCATCGGCGAGACTTTCAAGAGAACCTTCTCGCCCACCATAAATGATAAGTCACGCACCTTCTGATCCACATAACTCTTCTGTCTGGATTGTGCCGTGCGAAATCACCCCTGAATCAACTTTACCTTTTCCAAGGCATCCTTCACTAAATCAGTACCATATAACCTAGCCTCGCCGGGCTCAAACCATCCGATGGGCGAATGATATAGCTGACCATATAAAGTATCAAATGGAACCATCTCGATACTGGACTGATAACTGTTGTTGTACGCAAACTCATCCAAAGGCAAGAATCGATCCCACTGCTCTCCGAAGTCAATCACACATGCTCTGAGCATATCCTTCAAGATCTGAAATATCCGCTCCGACTGTCCGTCGATCTGCGGATGAAATGTTGTGTTGAGCTCTACCCGGGTCCCTAACTCACTGTGTACTGCCCTCCAGAAATGCGAGGTAAACTGAGGGCCTCTATCTGATATAATGGAGACAGGTACACCGTGCAACCGAACACTCTCCTGAATGTAAATCCGGGCCAATCTTTTTGGAGAATACGTGGACTACCGGAATGAAGTGCGCTGACATGGTCAACCTGTCAACAATGACCCAAACTGCATCAAATTTCTGCAAGGTCCGCGGAAACCCAACTACAAAATCCATAGTAATGTGCTCCCACTTCCACTCAGGTATAACCATCTGCTGGAGTAGGCCACATGGCCTCTGATACTCGTACTTAACCTGTTGGCAATTAAGGCACCTCACTACATACTCAACTATGTCCTTCTTCATCCGCTGCCAACAATAATGTTGCCTCAGGTCGCGATACATCTTCGTAGAACCTGAATGAATAGAATACCAAGACCTGTGTGCCTGTTCTAGAATCTTTTCCCTCAATCCATCAACATTAGGGACACATAGGTGACCCTAGAGTCACAGAACACCATCCTCACCGACATCAACCTCATTGGCACCACCCTATAGTACCGTCTCTCGGAGAACTAACAAGTGTGGATCATCAAACTGGCGAGCCTTGATCTGCTCAAATAGTGAAAATTGGGTGACGATTCATGCAAAACCTCAGGTGGGCTCTGAAATATCCAACCTCACAAGTTTGTTAGCCAAGGACTGAATGTCCAAAGCTGGTGGCCTCTCCTCTACTGAAATGAATGCCAAACTACCTATACTCTCCACCTTCCTGCTCAAGGCATCCGCAACTACATTCGACTTACCCGGATGATAAAGGATGATAATATCGTAATCTTTTAATAACTCAAGCCACCTGCGCTGCCTCAAATTGAGATCCCTCTGTTTGAACAAATGCAGCAAGCTACGATGATCGGTGTAAACCTCGTAGGACACCCCATAAAGATAATGCCTCCAGATCTTGAGAGCATGAAAAATCACGACCAACTCCAAATCATGTACGTGGTAATTCTTCTCGTCAGGCTTCAGCTAATGTGAAGCATATGCAATAACTCACCCCTCATGCATCAATAAAAAACCCAAACCAATGCGGGAAGCATCGCAATACACAGTATACATCCCTGAATCGGAAGGCAATACTAAAACTAGTGCTGAAGTCAATGCGGATTTGAGCTTCTGAAAGCTCACCTCGCAATCATTGGACCATAAGAACGGAGCAACCTTCTGGGACAATCTAGTCAGAGGTGCTGCAATAGATGAGAAGCCCTCCGCAAACCGACGATAATAACCTGCTAACCCCAAGAAGCTCCTGATCCCGGTCGCTGTGGTAGGACAAGGCCAACTCTAAACTACCTCGATCTTCTTGGGATCCACCTTAATACCCTCGCCTAATATAATATGTCCCAAGAATGCCACAGAATCTAACCAGAACTCACTCTTGGAGAACTTAGCATATAGCTTCTGTTCCCCCAAGGTCTGTAGTACCACTCTTAAATACTGCTCGTGCTCCTCCATGCTACGCGGGTAGATCAAAATGTCATCAATGAAGGCAATGACAATGAATCAATATATGGCTTGAACACCCGATTCATCAAATCCATAAACGTCGTCGGGGTATTATTCAAACTGAAGGACATTACTAGAAACTCATAATGGCCATATCTGGTCCGGAACGCCATCTTCAGAACATCCGAATCCCGAATCTTCAACTGATGATACCCCGATCTCAAGTTGATCTTAGAGAATACTTGTTCTTAATGGTAACTTTGTTCAACTAGCGGTAATCAATGCACATCCGCATAGTCCTATACTTCTTCTTCACAAATAACACGGGTACACCCCAAATCGATACACTTGATCTGATAAACCCCTTTGCTAGCAACTCCTCAAGCTATTCCTTTAACTCCTTTAACTCTCTCTGTGCCATGTGGTACAGTGGAATAGAGATAGGTTGGGTACCTGGAGCCACGTCAATACAAAAATCGATATCACGATCTGGTGGCATGTCTGGAAGATCAGAAGGAAACACATCAGAGAACTCCCGGACCATGGGCACTGAATCAATCCCCAGAGTCTCTGTAGTAGTATCCCGAACATAGGCTAGATAAGCCAAACAACCCTTCTTGACCATGTGTCAAACCTTCAAAAAGGAGATAACCCGACTAGATGCTCTGACAGACAAACCCTTCTACTCTAGTCTAGGAAGCTCTGGCATCTCCAAGGTAACAGTCTTGGCATGACAATCAAAGATGGTGTGATATGGGGACAACCAATCCTTGACCAGGATGACCTTAAAGTTGGTCATATCAAGCAACAAAAGATTTTCTCTAGTCTTATAACCACAGAAAGTCATGATACAGGACTGATAGACCCGATCCATAACAATAGAACATAAACAGGAGTACCCAAGGACTAACGGGGAACTCATAGGAAATGAGAAAATAGAGATGAAACATATGAATATGTAGACCCTGGATCAAATAGTACTGAAGCATTCCTACCACAGACAGAAATAATACCTGTGATCACGGCATATGAGGCTACTACATCTGGTCTGGCTGGAAAGGCATAGAATCTAGCTGGAGTGCCACCTGGCTGGCCTCCACCTATAGGATGACCCCTACCCTCCGCCTCTGGGCGGCCGGACGGCTGGTGGCGCAGCTG
>AWOL01S0216999.1:0-12301 GCA_000715115.1 Nicotiana otophora
ATTTAAATGATTTGATAGTTATGAGCAGTGATGGATGCAACTTAATGCTATGGTATTTCAATCCAACTAGTTATATGAATTTCACTCAATAATGTGAGGCGGATTCATGATTTAACAGTTATGGACAGGGACCTATGTAACTTAATGCATTAAACTCATTATATTTGACACAGTATGCATACTGCGAAGGCAACTAGGCCCACAACAGATGTAGCTTAATAGCTATGATTCAATCTAACTCATTATTTTTGATACGATATACACATTGCGGAGGTAACTGGGATTTGATTGTACACAGAAAGGTACTTTTTAACTATAGAGAAATGGAAATCCACTTATTTTTGTTCCTCCTAAACTGTGGATTTGAAAACAGAAAAACAACTCCAAAGGGAATGTTCTTAGTGGGGTGGTGTGACATCCACTAAATAGTTCAAAGTATGCTTCTGAATACATATATTTGCCAGGCACAAGTGGAGTTTAGTGGGATTATTTATTCTATGGCATTCCAAAATTTGGTGTTTAATTTGCTTTTTGATTACATAAATAATGCTTACCCTAGTTGGGTCTTTTTCCCTGTTATTTTATTCCAACCATATATGTGAAAAACATATGGAAGATGCACTTTTAGTGGGTGAAGGATCCATAGAATGAGAATATTGTACACTAATTGACAGAGAAATCTTACACAACTAAACTAGTAAATTGAATGTTAAAAGTAGCATATCTCGCAGTTAAAAGTGATACGTCTGAAAATAGCTTTTGGATTTAACTCCAAAATGCAGATGCAAATCCAGCATTTTGGTTTTACGAGCTCAAGACTCAAGTATCAAGCACTGAATCCGTTGTTTGAGTTGTGAGTTTATAATATAATATTTTTAATAATTCTAATGAGTTAGCATCGACCGGGTCGGCGGCTACGACACCACTGGGATCGGCAGGAGGCACATTATTATTGGGCACCACATTATTATTTTTGTCATGATGGCCTGACTCAGCGTCAACGTTCAAGTGAGCAGACTGAGAGTTTGACATTCTTAGGCTGACCTAGAATTAAGATTTCAAAGAACATGCGTAAAATAGANGAGTATCAAGCACTGAATCCATTGTTTGAGTTGTGAGTTTATAATATAATATTTTTAATAATTCTAATGAGTTTTACACAGATAAATTTAAGTTTAGATTAAAATGATGCGTTCAAACGAACTCATCATCCACCCCCTACCAAAATGACGTGACGCTATGTATGCATTTTAAGCATAGGTAGGTTCATTTTCCAATATTTAACGTGCTTAGTATATTCAAAGAGTATAGTTAACGTTAGACGAGGCCGATAATTGCATCATTTAACAGTTTATAGTTGTTGGTGGCAAAATTTTTAAATTCGTAATTAAGATATGTCTAACGAAAGCAATAATGATTGCTCGAAGGGATAGGAATAAATATATAATTGGATAGTTGTCGGTTTTGTGTAGGGGTAAAATCGGGGGTAAAGTTTTCCCCGATTCCCCGATAAGAGAACGAAGGGGAAGCACGATTCGACGTGATTATAATCGAGGCCAGGAATTCCTCGTATCGAGACTCGGAAAGAATGAACAATGTATCTGAGATCGGATACGGTAAAGCGACGTACCCCGGACTAAGTATAGCTTCTGAACCAAGGGAGACGCGGTGAACGGTTATGCATAACAGATAGAGGGCCGAAATATTCGCCCTCAACCGGATATTACCGCGCAAATCCCGTTCAATATCAATTATAGATTAACAATCACCGAAAAAAGAACATTTTAACATTTTTTAGACTTGTACTAGGACTAAAATTCTCCTACTATATAAAGGGAAATTTTTTCTTTAGTGTGATACATGGTAACACACAATTCAAAGCAATAAAGGTTTACTTTTTCTAGCTATTGTTCAAGGCATTACTCATTTGTTCTTTTCTTCACTCGTGACCGAGCTTGTACCGAGGGTCCAATCGAGGACGAGTTCCACTGTTCAATCTAAGATCAAGTTTCGTCATTACATAGCGATTGATTTGATCGTTTATTTTATCTTTAATTCATTTACCTGGTATTCTTAATTATTCGTACTGAATTAAACCACGTATTATTTAAACTGCGTACAAATTTAATTGTTACTCATTTTGGGGGGTAAACAGTTTGGCGCCCACCGTGGGGCTAAGAATAATAATGATGATTTGATACGAATTTCCATAACACACTCTATTTTACGCATGTTCTTTGAAATCTTAATTCTAGGTCAGCCTAAGAATGTTTACTCTCAGTTTGCTCACTTGAACGTTGATACTGAGTCAGGCCATCACGACGAAAATAATAATGTGGTGCCCAGTAATGATGTGCCTCCTGCCGATCCCAATGGTGTCGTAGCCGCCGACACAATCGATGCTAACTCGCAGGTGGCCATCAACATCAATTTGCCAACTGATCCCAAAAATAATGTTCACGGGGGACTCTGACCAACAGCTCGAGAAGCGCCCGAATGTGAAGGTGAAGGGGTGAGCATACGATTTATTTTTGAAATATTGCAGGCTCAACAAGCGGTAATAGCACAACTGCAAAACCAAAGCCACGTCCCTAACAGGGTCGACCCCGAACAATCTAAGGAAAAATACTCGGAGAGATGAATAAGTTGTCGTGAGACGAGGTGAAGCCGAGCCCGGAGAAACTTCACACGTAATGAAGATGCTCCAAGCATTAACAAAATGGGTGGAGTCAGGCGAGAAAAAGATTGAGGCCAATGACAAGAAGGTGAAAATATACAACTCCAGGGTCGATCAGATCCCGGGAGCACCTCTGATATTAAAGGGACCAGACTCCAAAAAATTTATCCAGAATCCCTTCCCCTCGAGCGTGGCACTGAATCCCAAAGATGTTTCGAATGCCCGACATTCCCAAGTATAATGGGACCACGGATCCAAATGAGTATGTAACCTCCTATACATGCGCGATCAAAGGGAACGACTTGGAAAATGATGAAATCAAGTCGATGTTGCTGAAAATGTTTGGGGAAACTTTGTCCAAGGGGCAATATTATGATATCACAACTTGCCTCCAAATTCCATTGACTCGTTTGCTCTATTTGCAGATGCTTTCATAAAGGCCCATGCCGGAGCCATCAAGGTCGAGACCAGAAAGTCAGATCTTTTCAAGGTCAAACAAAGGGATAACCAGATGCTCAGGGAGTTTGTGTCAAGATTCTAGATGGAACGGATGGATGTACCACCAGTTGCAGATGATTAGGCCATTCAGGCATTCACTCAGGGGCTCAACCCCCGAAGTTCCGTGGCCTCTCAACAGCTAAAACAAAATTTGGTGGAGTACCCAGCAGTAACCTGGGACGACGTCCACAATAGGTACCAATCGAAGATCAGGGTCGAAGACGACCAACTCAAGGCCCCTTCTAGATCTGTTTACCCTATCAGAACCGATGATAGATTTAAGAGAGCCATTGATCAGGATCCAAGGCCATTCCGAGATAGATATCAACCATACAACGCAGATCGGAGGGGAAACGGATTCGGGCATCACCCAACTAGGAAGGAGAAGAGAAATGATCGAGGGCCGAGCGGCTGTGGCCTGATGAGCAAGAGCGAGTTTGACAGGTCGGTCGGGAGTAGGGAAACACCAAGATTATCGGAGTACAATTTCAATATGGACGCTTCAAGCATCGTGTCGGCCATAGGGCGCATCAAAGAGACTAAGTGGCCCCGACCATTGCAGTCCAACCCTACTTAGAGAAATCCTAATTTGATGTGTAAGTATCATGACACTCACGGTCATATTGCCGACAGTTAAGAGAAGAAGTTGCTCAATTGTTCAACAATGGGCACTTTCGAGATTTCCTAAGCGAGCGAGCCAAAAACCACTTCAGAAACACGGACGCCAACAAACAGGTCGAACAAGAGGACCCTCAGCACGTGATCAACGTGATCATTGGGGGAGTCGATGTCCCCTAAGGGCCAATGATAAAACACACTAAAGCGTCTATTACGAGGGAAAAATGCACCCAGGATTACGTACCGCAGGGAGCTATCTCGTTCAGCAACAAAGATGCCGAGGGTCTCATACAACCTCACAATGATGCACTCGTAATATCTGTATTTATCAATAAATCTCGGGTTAAACGTGTGTTGATTGCTCCAGGTAGCTCAACCAATATCATTAGATCAAGGGTCGTAGAGCAACTGGGGTTACAAGATTAAATCGTACCAGCGGTCTGGATATTGAATAGGTTCAACATGGCATGTGAGACCACGAAAGGAGAGATAACTTTGCCGGTAAATACTGTTGGGACAATGCAAGAAATGAAGTTCTACGTGATTGAAGGGGATATGAGGCACAACGCTTTGTTCGGAAGGCCATGGGTCCACAACATGAGAGCGGTACCTTCGACCTTACACTAGGCGCTGAAATTTTCCATACCTGGGGGAGTCAAAACAGACTATGGAGAACAGTCATCCGCAAAGGAAATGTTTGTTGTCGATAAAGTGATTCCAGTGCCTGCGGTCTCAACATCAAGAAGCGCGGAACCAACCAAAAAGGAAGAAACTAAATATCAATCAATGATACCGACCTCATTCGAACCGGATAAACAGGAAAAACAAGGAGCGGATGATGAGGACGATTATAGTGTCACGAGATCATTCATAGCACCCGATGACACCGACGTCACCAAATCAACTGTCTAGGAGTTGGAACAAGTGTATATTAATCAAGCACCTACCGGATCAAAAGGTATACCTGGGCACGGGATTAACTCCTGAGCTCAGGAAAAAACTTATTGATTTTCTTAAAGCTAACGCTGATTGTTTTGCCTGGTCCCATCTAGACATGACAGGGATCCCACCGGAGGTAACCACTCACAAGTTGAGTTTGGATCCGAAGTTCCATCCGGTCAAGCAAAAGAGAAGGCTACAGTTTGAGATCAAACACGCGTTCATCAAGGATAAGGTATCCAAACTTCTAAAAATAGGTTCCATCCGTGAAGTTAAATACCCGGATTGGTTAGCTAACGTAGTGGTAGTACCTAAAAAAAGAAATAAACTGAGAATGTATGTAGATTATAAGGATCTAAACAAGGTATATCCAAATGATTCTTTCCTTTTGCCTAACATCGATCGAATGATCGACGCGACGGCCGAACACGAGATACTCAGTTTTTTGGACGCCTACTCCGGGTACAACTAAATTTGGATAGACCCGGACGATCAAGAAAAGACTTCTTTCATAACAAAGTTCTGCACCTACTGTTATAACGTAATGCCGCTCAGATTAAAGTACACCGGCGCCACATACCAAATCTTAGTAAACCGTATGTTCGAAGAACAAATAGGAAAATCAATAAAAGCTTATGCTGACGATATGCTGGTCAAGTCCTTGTGAGAAGAGGACCATTTGAAATATTTGTAGGAAACCTTCGATATATTAAGAAAGTACAACATGAAACTAAACCCGGAGAAGTGTGTATTTGGGGTCGGTTCGGGCAAGTTTCTTGGGTTCATGGTATCTAATCGGGGGATAGAGATCAACCCCTACAAAATAAAGGCCATAGAGGACCTCACCATAGTCAGCAACTTTAAGGCGGTTCAAAGACTGACCGGGCGGATAGCCGCATTAGGCCGGTTCATCTCGAGATTGTCAGATAAGAGCCATCAGTTATTATCACTATTGAAAAAGAAGAACAATTTTTCTTGGACTCCGGAATGCCAGCAAGCTTTGGAAGAACTCAAGCGATACCTGCCGAGCCCTCCTTTGTTGCACACTTTGAAGGCAGATGAACAACTGTACCTCAACTTGGCGGTTTCTGAGGTGGCGGTAAATGGTGTCCTAGTTCGGGAGGAAGAAGGTATACAATTTGCTATTTATTATGTTAGTAGAACCCTAGGCGATGCCGAAACAAGGTATCCTCACCTAGAAAAGTTAGCGCTCGCCTTACTAAGCGCTTCCATGAAACTAAAATCGTGCTTTCAATGCCATCCCATATGTATCGTGACCTCTTACCTGCTGAGGAATGTCATGCAGAAGCCCGAGATTTTGGTCGGCCGGCAAAATGGGTCGTAGAGATCAGCGGGTAGGATATCGAGTACAAACCCAAGACTTCCAAAATATCTCATATTTTGGCGGACTTTGTGGAAGACTTTACTCTGGCCTTGATACCAGAGATCGAAAGGGAATTGTTGCTCACTTTGAGGGCTAATTTGGGGATCTGGACCCTATTCACGGACGGTGCCTCCAACGCAAAAGGGTCCGGGCATGACATCGTGTTAAAACCACATGTGGGTAGCGTAATTGGACAGTCTGTTAGAACTGTAAAATTGACTAACAATGGAGCCGAGTATGAGGCTATGATTGTAGGTTTAGAACTGGTTAAGAGCCTCAGGATCAAAGTGATCGAAGCTAAATGTTACTCCCTCATTGTAAAACAAGTCAACGAAACGTTCGAAGTAAAAAAGGAATGGATGCGGAGGTACTTGGACAAATTGCAGGTAACCCTGCACCAATTCAAGGAATGAACTCTGCAAGACGTAGCTCGAGATCAAAATAGTGAGGCCGATGCACATGCCAACTTGGGGTCGTCTATCGACTCCGATGAATTCAACTCGGGAGAAGTGATGCAGCTGATGAACTCGGTGGTAGAAGAAGGTCACGCCGAAGTAAACTCGACAAGTTTGACTTGAGATTGGAGAAACAAATACATAGACTACCTGAAGACAGGAAAATTGCCATCGGGTCCCAAGGAATCGAAATCCCTGCGCACCAAAGCTACCAGGTTTAGCTTAGTTAGAGGGAAATTGTTCAGAAGGTCTTTCCTCGGCCCACTTCCTAGATGCTTAGGCCTGGGAGAGACCGAATACGCCATGAGAGAAGTCCACGAGGGCACTTGTAGGAACCATTCGGGGGCAGAATCCTTAGTTCGGAAGCTAATCAGAGCCGGCTACTATTGGAATGAAATGGAGAAGGATGCGAAAAACTTCGTACGGAAATGCAACGAGTGCCAAAGACACATCCCGATGATTCATCAACCGGGAGAGATTCTTCACCTGATCCTATTGCCAGTTGGGAATGGATATCGTCGGTTCCCTGCCATGGGCGCCCGGTAAGGCCCAATACATACTATTCATGACCGATTATTATTACAAAATGGGTCGAGGCTCAGGCTTTCGAGAAGTTCCAGGAGAAATAAGTTATCGACTTTATCTTGGATCACATAATATGTCAATTTGGGATACTGACTGAGATCGTTTGCGATAATGAAAGACAATTCGTCAGCAAGGTAAGTAAGTTTTTCGAAGACCACAAGATCAAGAAGATATTATTAATGCCTTACCACTCTAGTGGGAACGGGCAAGCAGAATCGACGAACAAAACTATACTCCAACACTTGAAAAAGAGATTGACCGGTTCAAAGGGAATATGGAAGGAAATCTTGCCCGAAGTCTTATGGGCATACAGTACGACTTCGAAGTCGAGTACCGGATTGACCTCATTCTGTCTAGTCTACGGAGCGGAAGCCTTAATACCAATATACAACCGAAGTGTCAAATGGTAAGGCCATGACCACAAGCCTAGAGTTATTGGATGAAAGGCGGTAAGCCACCTTGGTCCGGTTGGTCGCCTAGAAGCAGCGAGTATGGAGGTACTACAACCGAAGAGCCAACCTTCGACATTTTCAAGTCGGGGACTTGGTATTGAGAAAAGTAATACTACATACCAGGAACCCAAACAACGGGAAACTGATCCCGAATTGGGAAAGACTGTATAGAGTTGCCGAAAATCAGATTAACCGACAAAGGCTGGTATAAACTCGAGTCGGGAAATGGTGTACGACTACCAAACAACTGGAACGTGACACACTTAAAGCCTACTGCTAAGGTACGAGCTCATTTCCTTTTTTAATTTTGTTATATTACGGACTGACTTATGCTGGTACTCGGCTAAGGGCAAATGTGACTATTATGTCTGAAAGCACGTGTTGTACTCTTTATCTTGAACTAATTTTGTCCCAAAGTGAGTTTTTCGTCAAGGTTTTTAACGAGGCAACAGTAAAATGTGCTACCTTGGTTTTGAAGATTGGCCTTAAATCGGAATTGTTAATCGTTTGCACCAAACCAACAGTATCCGAGCCCTCACAAGTTCAGCCTCAAATACTAAGGGCCATTACCCCTAAGCTAAGATCTTTAGAAAGAACAAATTTTATATGTCAAAAGCCAAGGCTTGGTGGTTAGGATTTATGGTAAGGGTCAAACGGTCAAACAAACTGTGCCCATATACCCTACTCTAGCGACGACACAAGGCTTATGCGTCTCCAATTATGTACTCTACATATAAAACAATGAAAGAAATCATTGCTTCCTTCGTACTTTATTACTAAGCATTTTGCTTCGTCGATGCTTCACAACAGATCCTAGATCCTAAAGCCCACGGGCTACCCTGACTCGGGGACTGTCATCCGATAAAAACAAATTGGACGGCCCAGGCTATTGAATCCCGAAAGCACCGAGCCTATTAGGCAGTGCCCGAATATGAGAGGCTACGGCCACCCTAAAACAGCTCGGAGACGTCCGAAGTCCGTACTCAGAAAGTAAGGCCCTTACGTATAGTCAAAACCTATTAAAGGGTTACCCTCGACAAAAACATCGTCGTATGTGACTAAAACTCTTAAGCATCTTAAAGGCCTTCGATTTTATCGAAATTTCAAAGCCACGAGTAATCCGGAGTTGCCATTGAAATCGGGCCCCATTTGGAACTCTGGAGAATGGATTCTCTAGATTACGTTTGATTCTATGCTAAGGCATAAGGGACGATATGCAAATAAAAATAAAAATGGCAAACAAATGCTGAAAAGTAAAAGCACGATGTTGCCAAAGGAAAATCTTTATATACATATCTCAAAACATATTTACAAAGGCACGATAAAACGGCCTCAAAATAAACAAGAAAGAAAATATACAAAAGGGAAACAAAAAAGAACTATGGCATCTATACCTGATCTTCACTGGAGCTCGACTCGGCACCGGAACCTTTAGAACCTTCAGAGCCATCGAGACCTTCGGGCTCATAAAGTTCCTTTGCCTCGGCCTCGAGCCTCTTGGCTTCTACAATCTCTTCCAACATGTCAAATCCTCGGGTGTGAATCTCCTTGAGGGTCTCCCTCCGGGGTAGTCGCTTTACATACTCGGTCTTCGGCTTCAAACGGGCCTTGGCTATCTCTACATCAGCCTTATACTTGGCCAGCATTTTCTCAACTTAGGAGGAATCAATCGAGGTTGCCTCCAGTTTGGACTTCAGTGCAGTACATTCCTGGCCAAGGGAATCCCCTTCCGAGGCAGCTGAATTCAGTTGTGACCGGAGTTCATCATTTAACAGTGACCACTTGTCGGCCTTGTCCTTTTCCACCCGGAGCTGATCCTTGACCGATGCCAACTCCTCTTTTTAGCCTTCTTTTTCGAAGCCAGTATGTTCATCCTGCCCTTTAGTGCCTCGGTCGTGGTCTTAACCTAATCCATCTCAGCCCAAAGCTGGTCAATCAAGTCTATCTTCTCTTGGACCTGCGAAGTTGCGTTGTTACTCATCACTTGTAGCCTCAAAGATCCTTACCTTCTCGACTAGATCGGCATGCTCCCGTTTCACGGACGAGGCCTCCTTCTGTGCCTTTTTCAGTTCGGCTCGGAGAATCGGGTGGTCCTTGAGAGCCTCATCTTGTTTTTCACTGAGAGCCCTATACATGTCCTTCTTCCGGACCTGCTCTTTGAGCTCAAACTCGAGCTGGTAAATTTCCATTTGAGACTGAAGGAAGCTTTCATGGTGGAGCACCGAAGCCTGAAAGACAAAATGATAAGATCGTTAGAACATGTTGAAACTAAGCAAGATTCGAAAATGGTACAAGGAGTAGACATCTTACTATGTTCAATGCCTGTTGCGACTCGTAGAAGAGACTCGATGTTCCTACTTCGTTCATCTTCGCCTGGTCCTCCTTGGTCACCAAGCAGTGAAGATAGCTGGCCATACCCACCGGAGCGGACAACACCCGGTTGTCCGTCGCGATAGTAAGAATGACCGTTCTTTAATGATCGGGATCCACACTCGGGATAGGGAACTGCCTCACTATCTTCAGGCTCAAGCTTGGCTCGCATGCTCCCGAAGGCACGCCCTTTTTTGGGACCTCCAAGTGACCAAACCCGGAATAGTCCTCCAACGCGCTCATGTCCATGACGTCGAAGAACATGTTGGGGGAATCATCTGCGCCACGTGTCATCTCATTTGATTTCTCTTTATCAGCTTAAGCCTCTTAGAATATAGGCTCTGTGTGGGATGGTGTCTCCGCGATTTCGATGACACCGGCTACTTCCTTCGGGGAAGGAGCGACTTCTCGGGAGGCCAAGGCCTCTGATTCTTCTTCTGTCTCCCGAGATAGTGGGGGAGCGGACTCTCGTTCACCTTTTATGATTGCCGCCTGCTATCCTTCATCGATGGTTGAACTGTGAGCGATGAACTCCAGGTTATCGCCCTTAGGGTAATCCATGAGCTGGAAGAGGTAATTGGGGTCCGGTACAGTGGCTTTGGTACTCTTTTTATTGCTTTTTGTGACCTGGACAACTACCCTCTTCATCTTCACCTCGGCGCCTGGGGATCCAGAGGATTTCCACTTTTTCTTATTTTTCTCCTCCTCTGCGGCAGCTCCGGGTTGTTCCGAAGCGTAGGGTTCAGCAAGCGAGGGCGTGTAATGATCCGGCCGGTCGTTTTGAGAGTTATAGCCCTGTTTCCTCCATTTCTGTTTCCTTTATGCTCTTAAGCTATATTATGATATATCGGGTTAGTTGGTTCGGACCCGGAGTGGTTGCGGAGTGGAATGAGACACTTAGTCTCTTATTTAGAACTTTAAGATGGAAAAGTCAACCAAATGTTGACCTATATGTAAATGAATTCGGATTTTAATTCTGATGATTTCGTTAGCTCCGTTAGGTGATTTTGGGCTTGGGAGTGCATCCAGAATGTGATTTGGAGGTACGTGGTAGAATTAGGCTTGAATTGGAGAAATTAGAAATTTGACGATTTCGGTCGGCAATGGAAAATTTGATATCGGGGTTGGAATGGAATTCCGGAAGTTGGAGTAGGTTCGTAGTGTCATTTGTGACGTGTGTGCAAAATTTGAGGTCATTCGGACATGGTTCGGTTGGTTTTGGCATCGGTTGTCAAATTTGGAAATTTAGAAGTTCTTAGGCTTGAATCCGAGAGTAATTTGATGATTTGATATTGTTTTGAGTGATTCGAAGGTTCGACTAAGTTTGTATGTTGATATATGACTTGTTGATATTTTTTGTTGAGGTCCCGAGGGCCTCGGGGTGATTCCGGGTGATTAACGGATTTGTCGAAGTTGGAAAATGCAGCTGAAGCTGTTGCTACTGCTATTTTTGCACCTGCGGAAGAAAGAGTCGCAGGTGCGAGGCCACTGGTGCAAAAATGGAAGGCCAAATCTGGGAACGCAGGTGCGAAGAATTGGCCGCATCTGTGCACCCGCAGGTGCGAAGCCTTGAGCGCAGATACGGAAAGGAAGAGTTGGGCCGGTTTCGCATAAGCGGAAATGTTACGCAGGTGCGCGCCTACAAGTGCGAAACCTGGGGTCGCAGGTGCGAAATTGAGGGCTTAAGTAGTTCTCGCAGGTGCAAGGATTCGACAGCAGGAGCGGACATATGGCCGCAGGTGCGACTGTGATGGGCAGAAAAGCCCCAGCTCGTGTGTTTTGTCTTCATTTTCCATTTTTTGGATTTGAGAAACTTGGGAGAGAGGAGAGTTTTCGAAGGTTTTCAAGGAGCAACGTTGGGGTAAGTGATTCTTACCCATAATGGTATAAATTTCGTGAATCTATGGCCTTGTTCATCATTAATTAGTAGGATTTTGGAGTGAAAATAGTGGGTTAGAGCTTGGAAGTTTTAAGAGTTTAATTTAAGGATTTGAAGGACCAAACGATGTCGGATTTTGATGAATTTGGTATGGTTAGATTCGTGAATGAATGAGCTTTCTAGTTTCGTGAATTTTGTCGGGTTTTGAGACATGGTCTTGGGGGCCGGGTTTGAGCCAATTTCGGGTTTTGGTATAATTTTATAGCTTTTCTTGTGGAATTCATTCCATTAGCGCGTATGGATGATATTNGATTGTGAATAGATTTGGAGCATTTGGAAGCCGAGTCCAGAGGCAAGAGCATTGCGGGTAGAGATTTGACAGGTTTGAGGTAAGTAACGATTGTAAATCTAGTCTTGAGGGTACGAAACCCCGGATTTTGTATC
>AWOL01S0217034.1:0-13344 GCA_000715115.1 Nicotiana otophora
CACCGACTGAATCCTACTCTCATCGCCACCATCCGTTCATTTTTAGCCGAAGTTAAATCCCAAGCCGTGAAGGGTTCCGTTCTGATCACAAAATTGCTCGTTAAACTTGAGCAACTCATTGAATTTGAAGTCTATCTTATCCGACTTCATATATCTTGCTACACAGCTAATGCCTAGTAGTATTATTAATTTGTTTTCAATATCATTCTCATAGTCTTATTTTAATAATTTACTGTTGTGCTTTCTGTTAGCACATATATCGAGATCTAAATAGAATTAATTAATTTTCTTTTCAAGAATATTAATTATAAAATAATCAAAAAATATTAATTCCCAAAAGAAAAATGAGGATAAGTTTCGTTGAAACATAGCCAATGCAAAAGCTTAACTCTACATATTCTTAATGAGAATGAGAATTGAAGAAGCAATATGAATGGCTAGAGGACAAGGGAAGAAACCTGCGGGTAGAAAAGCACAACAACATATTTTTGTTGACTTTCTTTCAATTTACATATTGTAATGGTCCATAAATATGGAATATGAAAGGTTGAAACCACCACAACCATTCTATTTACATTTATAGATAATAAACTAAAAATATTTTGGTACCCAAATTTTTTATATATAACATTTACATCTATAAATAATCAACTGATTTTAGTTTTACTACATTGCACTAAATTAGGCATTTACAAAACTTGAGAAACCCATTGCATCGGATAGAAAAAGCAAAAAAACACATGTAATTACTCTTTTACGTTACTACATAATTACAACATATTTTTTGCTTCTCCCTTCACATGGAGAAATTCAAAAGGAATTACCGAATTACTTGCCACAACTATAAAGTCAATTACCAAATTATTTTAAAAAAACAGTGACATACCTGGTATTATTCTACCAATTTCTGGCTAACCATAGTCTCTTGTTCTCCATTTGTATTTTCACTGTTAGAGAGGGAAGTGAAACAAAGAAAGGCTGAAGCTACTACATCCAAATTCAAATGCAATTGAGGAAATCAAACATGAATATAAACATTGCACAAACTATAATTCCAGATGATATCAAGTAAAACAAATAAAGTTACAAAATAATATAGGATTAGAATTAGATTTCTAGGAGAGCAATTGGAACAGTCCTTGAGCATTAGAATTATTTTTGAGTTATGGAAAATAACTAATGCACAGAAAGAAAATAGAAAGATTTAAAGGAAAGAAATAAATAGTAATAATGATGAGATTTAAGTGAAGGGCAAAATGTAACCGAAAAACAAAAGTCTAAAAACGTTATAGGAAAACAGATGAATAGTATATTAATGATGAAAAAAGTAAATAAAGCATACTTAATTGTTAGCAAATTTTAAATGCAAAAATAAGGAAAAGGGTGTAAAATCTAAGAAAAAGATAAATGTGATCCTTGGCCAAAGAAATATGCCACATCATCTTTTATTTTTCCAACTTTATTATAGATATAGATATAGATATAGATCATACTATATTATAAATGTGAAGACCCTAAGACAAAGTTAAAAGACTAAAATGACCATATAAAACTGAATGACTATTTTGCCCTTCACTTGAACATTACTTCTATAACATTAATATACAAAATTGTAAACCTACTTCATAATAAATACGACACTATCAAGAATCACAAAAATAATGGAATTAACCTCTTCTACTACCTATCATTATTAGACGTTTAACTTTTAACATGGATTAGAACAACATGTTGAGTGAATCTAAATTATAGTGCAAATGAAGAGACACTGCTATAATTACCTCATTATGTTCTTGGGGTTAATATGTCATTTTAGTACTCACATCAAAACATAGCTAAATCTTATTCAGAGCATCATGTGTATCAATTTTGTTAATTATGTCCAATGAAGATGGCCACAAAACGATTTCAAGCGTGTCTTTTTAGCTTGTGGGAGTATGTCTATAAATATTATGATTCGAGTTTTGAAAATAATAGTGAATTTTATTTGAATACTTTAGTATGAGTTTATTTTATTAAAAATGCTCATTTTAGTTCAACAAATATTGGGCATGTTATGATGCTCTACAAATAGTTCATCTTTCATTTTGACCTTTTCTATCACTTAATTTAAAAATCACTACTTAAAAATTAGAATGTTATATGTACTTTTAAATTAATTGTTTTGGCATGCAATTTTGCTATTACTTCTTCCACTGTCAAGTTAGATCAGTATTCATCATTTAAATTTTTTGTATGTTGTTAGTTAAGTTTTATTTGATAACTCAGACATATTTTTTATGTGAATTTTAAATATTATGTACTTATTGATAAAGAGTATATGTGCAACGCGCGTGCCCAAAAAATTAGTTATTATAAAAGTACATAAATGTTGAACGACAAAAATATCCCCAAAATATTGATCGACTACTATGTCCTTACAAGGCTAAATTCATTCTAAGAGATAATCCATATTGGATAGAATTGTAAATTTAATTTCACCAAATATTTCGAACTCTGAATTCAACTAAACTTCTGCGTACTTGAATTTTGGTCAATCCCCTATGAATTTGAAACCGTTCACAATTCAAGTTGCAATTGTTTCCACTCTAATTTCTCCACTTTTCTTTCTTCGACTATTACAATTTAGTAATAATTATGTCGTAATTTTTTGTATACTTTATTTATGTTCTACATAATTGGGTTAAAAATTTAGCATTTTAATGTACTATTTTTCTTATTATTATAAAAGCACAGCATTAAAAACGCTACTTTACCTAATAAATTTTATTGCATGGACTTCTATTCTTTACCGAATTCCAATAATTTAGCTATTTGGGATATCATGTCCTACCTATAATTGGAAATTCTAAAAGCATACCAACTCTACAAGTACGGAAGCGATTTTAACAACTCTTACCTCTATTCTTATGAGTAGAAGTCTTATTTAGTACTCCTATCATAGTTAAAGAAAATAAAAGTACTCCTATTAATTATGGGGTTAGCATGGAAAAGATGGTGACTGCATGATTCATAGGTCTAGACGAGCATGATGGTAAAAAAAAAAAATGTTCCTGGGTAAATCATAGTATTCGAGTCTCTTCAAGCAAGACATAGAGATTGACATCGAATACAATTTGAAATGGTAGGAAAAATAGATTTGTTGTATTTAAAAGTAAATAATAAATTTAGAAGGGAAAAAAAAGGACCTAGATTTGTGGAAGAAACCAATATAGATGTCATGCTAAGGACAAAGAGTTGTATAAATAAGCACCTTTGATAATATTTTTACTTCTAAGTACTTCCTTCTTTATTGAATGAACGAAAAAGGGTCAGAAATGCCCTTGACGTATTAGAAATGGTTCAAAAATACCCTCCTTCCACCTATGCGTTCAAATTTATCCTTAATGTTATTTTTAGGCTTAAAAATGCCCCTCTTAACGGAAAGATGGCATGACATTGATGGGCATTTTAACATTAAGGGTAAATTTGAACTCATAGGTGGAAGGCGGGCATTTTTGAGCCATTTCTAATACGTTAAAGGCATTTCTGACCCTTTTCCGTTTTAATTAAACATGTAGCATTTATTTAGTCTAGAAAAAAGTGATTTTCTTTTTACTAAAAACTGAAAAAAATAAAAAAAAAAATTTCCAATTTTTACAAAAAATATCCTTTAAAAAAAGCTGAAAAATATTTTCTAAAATAATATTTTTGTAAAAGCTGGAAAAAAAAAACATTTCCTCTTCTTCTTCCTTCCTTGTTTGTCCATATGCTTTCTGAGTTCATTTTTTATATATTTTAGTTCTTCTAATGAGTTAGTACATCAAAACTGAAATATTTTCGTTTTTCCAGTTTTTAGTAAAAATAAATTCACTTTTTTTCAGACTAAATAAATGCTATATGTTTAATTAAAATGCCATTTCCAGAACTCAGAAAGTCAATCTATTCCTAAATAAATGCTACATGTTTAACTAAATAAATGCTACATGTTCCGAGACTAATGGATTTGTTTTTTACTAAAAACTAAAAAAAAACGAAAATATTTCAGTTTTGATATACTGACTCATTAGAAGAACTAAAATATATAAAAAAAGAACTCAGAAAGCATATGGACAAACAAGGAAGGAAGAAGAAGAGGAAATATTTTTTTCAGCTTTTACAAAAACATTACTTTAGAAAATTGCTTTTCAGTTTTTTTTTAGTTTTTACAAAAATATTATTTTAGAAAATATTTTTCAACTTTTTTTAAAGCAGTTTTTTTGTAAAAACTGGAAAAAAAATATTTTCATTTTTTTCAGTTTTTAGTAAAATCAAATTCACTTTTTTCAGACTAAATAAATACTACATGTTTAATTAAAATGTCCATAAATGCCATGCCATCTTTCCGTTAAGAGAGGGGCATTTTTAAGCCTAAAAATAACATTAAGGATTAATTTGAACCCATAGGTGGAAGGAAGGCATTTTTTAGCCATTTCTAATACGTTAAGGGCATTTCTGACCCTTTTCCGTTGAATGAATGTTGGGTTGGTTTTTGTTCTGAATTACTCATTTTATTTTTGACTGTATATAACTTTAAACTTACTTGATTATTTGACTCTCTCTCTCTCTCTCTCTCTCTCTCTCAGAGAGAGAGAGAGTCAAATAGTCATGTAAGTTTAAGTTATATGTGTGTGTGTGTGTGTGTTCCTACGGATGTATGTTACTTTGTGTAAGTTACGTGCAGAATTCTAGAAGAGATAATTATTAGTCAAAAGACAACACATTGACATATTAGCATGATAAAAGTATTCCTTTTTAATTTGTCTATGAAGTGTAAGTTTTGTGTTTAATTTTTTATTCTTTTGAATGGATGCAAAAATATTGATAGGCTTTTATACATAGGGTATTGTTTTTTTTTTCCTTTTGTCTTCTAATATCTTTGAGTTTTGTTGATAATGTGATGTTATTTATTACAATTGAGTTTATCTTAATCTTATTGTAGTTAAATTGCTCTATGAAAACTCTAGAGGTTATAATACATACATGTAATTACTCAATTTATTGTATAAATTGAGGTATATTTTTTAAATGACTTACGACCATATCTTCAAAAATTACTTCTTTTGGTTCAAAAGAATTGTTTAAAATTTGAAAAACATAGTAGAAAATAAAATTTTATTTTAAAAAATAAATAATAGACTGAAGATACTTCAAACATATTAAAACAAAACCATATCTTCAAACAAACTTATTTCTTGTATATAATATTCTTTAAGTTTAATTTTTGGCTCCTCTATGTAAATAATTGACTGAAAATTTACGTGTGAAGCACAACTAGTTATTAGGAGAAGTTTGTGCCTTACTTGGCAGCAGTTCTCCATGATCTTTTTGGAGAAGTTTGTGCCTCAGTCTCGCAGAGAGGAGCTGCACAGACAGTTTGAGCATCTTTGCCAGGGTGATATGTCCATGACACAGTAAGAGATGAGATTTTCTGAGTTGGCTCATCACGCAGTCTAGTTGGTTCCCACTGATAGTGAGAGGATTAGGAGGTTCATTGATGGCCTCACATATCAGCTGCAGTTACTTATGACTAGGGAGAGGGTACCTGGTGCTACTTTTGATGAGGTAGTGGACATTGCTCGGCAGATAGAGATGGTTCGTAGCCAGGAACGTGGAGAGACAGAGAGAGAGTCTAAGAGGCCTCGTGGTCCAGGTGATTACAACGGTGTTCCTTCAGGGGGGTCAGTTTTACCGCGGTAGGGGTCGTTCTTACAGACACACTCAAACCGGTCGTCCAGTTCATCGTGGTGCATCAGCTAGCCACGGTTCTTACAGTGCTCACTCAGGCCAGTCTTCATTCAGTACACTACCAGCGTAGAGTTCTCATCATGCTTCGTCCGCTCAGGCTTCTGCAGGTAATTCCTCGGGTTATCAGGAGTAGCAGTTCCGTCAGAGGAGGGGTTATTTCAAGTGCGGAGAATCTGGTCATTTCAAGAGAGAGTGTCCTAGGCTGTTGAGTGGGGCTCCATACCGGAGTCCTCGACTGATGGCACCAGCATTAGCAGTTCCACCACTCGCCCATCCAGCACGGGGTGGGGGTCAGGNTATAGAGTATTATTTTTTTTCTTTTGTCTTCTAATGTTTTTGAGTTTTATTGATAATGTGATGTTATTTATTACGATTGAGTTTATCTTAATCTTATTGTATTTAAATTGCTCTATGAAAACTCTAGAGGTTATATGTATATGTAATTGCTCAATTTTTATTGTATAAATTGAGGTAAATTGTTTAAATGACTCACGACCATACTTCAAAAATTGCTTCTTTTGGTTCAAAAATTTTGTTTAAAAATTGAAAATTATAGTAGAAAATAAAATTTATTTTAAAAAACAAATAATGGACTGAAGATACTTCAAACTTATTAAAAAAAGATCATATCTTCAAACAAACTTATTTCTCGTATATAATTTTCCTTAAGTTTAATTTTTTGCTCCTTTATGCAAATAATTGACTGGAGATTTACATGCAAAGCACATACATAGAGACTAGTTATTATAAAAATAAGAACCCCAGGAGGTAGAAGTTGTATTACTGAATTGCCCTTTTAAATAACCTAAATACTTTATTTAGGTATTTAAAAATAATATTAAATAATATTTAAATAAAGAAAATAAAATTTTAATTTAAAGTGCCTCTTCTAAAAATTGTGTTCTTTTATAGAGCAACTACAAGTATTGTATCCCTTCTAAATTAATAAAACAACAAACTTATTTAAAGGGGTGTAATCCTTCAAATAATTAGTCACTAATGTTACTACCGTTTTCTAATTTTTATTTGGTTTGGTTTCAATTGCTGCTACTGTTAAATTATCAAACCACTCTTTTTAAATACCCTATTTATTTAAAAAAAAACTATTTGAAGAGGTGTATTTTGATGTTGAACCATCGCTACCGTTGGCTAAATTTAAAAAAAAAAAACGGATTTTAACCAAATAGTTAAAACATCTTATTTAAATTATGACCCAAAGGAGACTTGCGAAGACAAGATTTTGGACACAGAAGCTCCAAACAAAATGAATTATCAGCATGGTTCTAGGTAATTACTCTTTCTTTTATTCTTGAAAAGAAACATATATAAATTTAAGATCATCTAACAAGATTTGTAAATGGTGCAAGACTCTAAGGTGTTCTACTCGTGTTTATTTTTACATTAGTTTTAAAATTGTACTGAGTGTAAGTACTTGCTTTTTAAATAAATATGTTTAGTATTACAGAACGATATACACGAATAATTATTAAAAAAAAAAGCATAAATAAGATATTATTGCACAAACGTTAATATATTATCTGATAAAGGTATGTAAAGATTTATTTTTGAACTCCAATTAATATTTTCTTTTACATTTTTTGATTGTCAAATGACAATTATCCATGTTAAAAAAAACTAAAACAAAAGAAAAATCAAGAGATTAAAAGAAGTAATATAATTTTCAATTGAAGCAGAGAAAGAAACATATATTGAAGAATAATAATAGAAGTCTAAGTATACTATAATGGATTAAAAGTTTATATGTCATAAAAATCAATTTAGGAGAGCAATAAATAAGGTGGGACGATCAGTTCATGTAACTACTTGGATTCAATAAGTGTATATGGACGATTAATTTGTTATTAAAATTATTACTTTATTCATGTTTAATATGAAATTAAATAAAGAGTATCTACGAAAACGGCAAAAAGTTTTGCTACCGGGCTATGTGTTTTTAAGTAACAAACTAACTTTTAACCAATAAAATACAATATCCTATTTAAATTATGATTCAGAAGTGAATCACAAAAATTTGGAGATATAAACTCCCCAAACAAATTGGATTACAAGCAAGGTCTAGGTAATTACATATTTTATTCTTGAAAAAAAAATATATGTATTTTAGATCATCTAACAATATATGTAAATGATGTAAGTCTCTTATTTTCCTCAGGTTTACTTTGTGCAATAGTTTTTAATTATACTAAGATATCCAAATATCTTTTTGTAGTAAATATCTTCCTGTAATTATACTGAGAGTCATACCGTCGCTTTTCAAGACTTTGAAAACATGGAATGTAATAGATTTTGTAAAGCTTTCGTTACATAACGTATTAGTGAATAATATTATATTAGTTATTCAATATTAGAATAATATGAAAAAGGTTTAGACAATCTATAATTACACTCTACATTTATCTTGATATTAAATATTCATATTTAATTTTTATACACACTACAAATTATTTGAATACAAATACTTTGAGCTCTATTTTATAATTCAACTAAATAAATTTAGAATATATAAGATAAAGAGACTAATTTATATATATATATATATATATATATATATATTATATCGATTTATAAAGGTATACTCTTTCTTTAAGAGTTCGGCAGGTACCATATATAACCCAAAAAAGAAGAGTTTGGTCGGTTAATTAAGTTAGCTAAAACCTTTAGATTTATTTAATGAAATAATGATAATGGGTATAAACAGATACTTTTGGCGTTTGGGCAGTTGTTACAGACAGGGAGAGGGAGTGCAAAATAGATAAAGCAATCATAAATAGAGGAAAAATTGGACAACTATATATATTCGCAACGCTCGTTAATTCAGTTGCTTAAAAATTGATTCATTGATATTTACCAGTCAGATAATGATACGCGTGGATGCAATTTTGAAAGTGAAAGCACGTTGGTTGATGCTTCTTATTAACGAAAGAAAAAGCAAGTTCATTCGTAAAAGAATATGATGTTGCTGAACATGTAGTCAGCTCTTTCTGGATTTGGAAATTTGTGGTTTTCGTGGCTTAGTTATTGGGATTATTTTTCTTTAACTAGTTGTGTGTAGATAGTAATTTTAAAATTGTTTCTTATCACGTTCGACGAAATCAGGAGCTCTTTATCTTTCTTTGATCATTTGGATTTTGTTTATAATTTTATTGCACATAAGACCTAGCTAGGTTTTCAGTTTTTTTTATACTTCATAGATTCTCTTAGAAGCTTGCTTTTTCAAGTTGAATTGCAAATGATGTTGTAGTTTCATTTGAACACTTGCTTTCTTAATATATAACAAGCTGTCTTTGAAAAAAACAATAGAGAAGGAAGGAGGTCATCAAAGTGTTGAGGCAACTAGTTGTGCATAAAACAAAATCATTAAATTCAAAAGATTAGGACAGCTCAACTTTTGGCCAGCTTCCTGCGGCCTGCCTCTCCAAATAGGCATCCTATAACGCCTCTATCATTGAATTTGAGGCTATCTATCATTGAATTTGAGGCTATCTGTGGGGTCCAACCCATTATTATTATTAAAATAAATAAACAAGTAATAGATATGTGCCTATGGATAGTAAACTTGGAGCCAAAGTTTAAATTTACGGAGGAGAATTAATACTTCTCGTGTAACATTTTTGGAGATTAGGTTTTGCTCTCCCGGGATCTCTTTCACTTCTTAAGACACCAACAAAGAGAAAGAAAGAGTGAGACATCACAAACATGATACAAGAAAATAGTCTGTGAGAAAAATAAAGAGTATGAACGATATTGTAAGTAAGGTGGGAATATCAAAAGATGATTATTTCTTTTTAGTATAGTAGTGGTCTTTGGAGTATTTTACTCTGACCTGCAAAATAAAAACTTTGTTGTTATAGTGATATCAGTTGTTCATCTTGGGGCAGGGAAAGAGTCACCTTATGGGAAGCGGTGTCATGTGATACCACTTTATCGAAAATTTTTATTAAATGTACGTATATAAATATAGGTAAAACCAAATAATAGATATATCGAAAAACGGGTGACATCACTTACACTGAAATGGCTCACTTACACTGAAATGGCTCGCTGGTCTGGTGGTTAGGTGGTTCAAATACTTTGGTGAGCTCAAGAATTCGATTCCAATTTGCAGCATGCTTATGCTTTTTTCTTTTTGGAGGCTTTATTTATTAAAATATAATTTGTAATTAGTGAGGCTTAAACCACTGACCTCTAACAAAATTAAGAATCAACAAAAATCATTTGAGCTAGAATCCATTTGTTTGTTAGGTAGACAATAAATATATTCAAATCATTCTTGAAAAAAGACATATTAGCACTATGTCTAACGAGACTATACATTTCAAAAAAGAAAAAAGAGAGTCATAGTAACGTTTTGAATTTTGTGTTTTTTTCCAATATGATGTCATTATAGTACTTATTCATTTGTTCACCTCATTACTTATTAAAAAATGTGACACCGCTTATAAAAAGTTCTGCGTACGCTGCTGTCTCGGGACCGTGGTTTTTTTCCTTATTCAAAAGGGTTTTCCATGTAAAACTCCTAGTGTCATTGTCGCTATTTTATTCTTGTTGATTATCGTATCTCTGTGCTACATTATTATTCCGCTTTTATTACCGTGAATATTATTTTTGTGGGGGATTTATTCCCAACAACTAGTATCAGAGCACAGGTTCTGCTCATACGCAGAAATATTATTCCTGGTCGGTAGTACTATACTCGAAAAACAATGTCTGGAGTAAAGTACGAGGTAGCAAAATTCAATGGAGATAGCGATTTCTCAACATGGCAAAGAAGGATGACGGATCTACTTATCCAACAAGGATTACACAAGGTACTAGATGCCGATGCCAAAAGCATGATACCATGAAAGCTGAGAATTGGGCTAATCTGGATGAAAAGGCTGCTAGTACAATCAGGTTGCACTTATCAGATGATGTGGTAAATAACACCATTGATGAAGATACCGCATGTGGTATTTGGACAAGGTTGGAAAGCCTATACATGTCCAAAACGCTGACAAATAAATTGTACATGAAGAAGCAGTTATACGCCCTACATATGGGTTAATGCACGAATTTTTTGTCATATTTAAATATGTTTAACGGACTAATCATACAGCTCACCAACCTTGGAGTAAAAATCGAGGAAGAAGATAAAACCATCTTGCTCTTGAACTCGTTGCCATCTTCGTATGATAATTTGGCAACAACCATCTTGCACGGTAAGACTACCATTTAGTTGAAAGACATCACATCGGCTCTTATACTCAATGAGAAAATGACAAAGAAGCCTAAAAATCAAGGACACACTCTCATCACAAAAAAAGGTAGATGCATGAGTTACCAAAGAAGTTCGAGTAACTATGGTAGATCCAGAGGTCGTGGGAAGTCTAAGAACTGATCCAAATCAAGAGCCAGAAATTGCTACTATTGTGATCAACCAGGTCACTTCAAAAGAGATTGCTCAATCTAAGGAAGGGAAAAAGTGAAACCAGTGGCCAGAAGAATGACAATAACACAACCGTCGTGATGCAAAATAATGATAATGTTATTCTCTTCATAAATGAGGAAAAAAAATGCATGCACTTGACAGATCCAGAGTCGGAATGGGTGGTTGACATAGCAGCATCTTACCATGCGACACCGGTAAGAGATCTTTTTTTTGCAGATATGTAGCAGATGATTTCGACACTGTGAGAATGGGTAGCACAAGTTACTCAAAGATTGCGGGGATTGATGACATTTGTATCAAGACAAATGTCGGATGCACATTGGGTCTAAAAGACATACGACATGTACCTGATTTACAGATGAACTTGATCTCGGGAATTGCTTTAGACCGAGATGGATATGAGAACTATTTTGCAAATCAAAAGTGGAGACTCATCAAGAAATTATTGGTGATTGCAAAGGGAGTTGCTCATGGCACGTTGTACAAAACAGATGCAGAAATATGCCGAGGTGAATTGAATGCGGCACACGATAAGATTTCTACAGATTTGTGTCACAAAAGAATGGGTCGTATGAGTGAGAAGGGATTGCAGATTCTTGCCAGGAACTTACTCATCTCTTTTACCAAAGGTACAATGGTAAAACCTTGTGACTACTATTTATTTGGTAAGCAGCATAGAGTCTCATTTCAGACATCGTCTGAAAGAAAATTGAATATACTTGATTTGGTATATTCTGATATTTGTGGTCTGATGGAAATTCAATTGATGGGCGGTAACAAATTTTTTGTTACTTTTATTGATGATGCATCACTAAAATTATGGGTTTATATTTTGAAAACCAAAGATCAGGTGTTTCACGTTTTTCAGAAGTTTCATGCTCTGGTGAAAAGGGAAACATGCCAAAAGCTAAAGCATCTCCGAAGTGACAATGGAGGTGAGTACACTTCAAGGCAATTTGAAGAGTACTCTTTGAGCCATGGGATCAGACATAAAAAGACAGTTCCTAGAACCCCATAACACAATGGTGTAGCTGAGAGAATGAACCGCACCATTGTTGAAAAGGTGAGAAGCATGCTCAGAATGGCTAAACTGCCTAAGTTATTCTGGGGTGAAGCAGTTCAGACAACCTGTTACCTGATCAATAGGAGTCTATCAGCTCCATTGGAGTTTGACATCCCAGGGAGAGTTCGGACCAGCAAGGAGTAGGACTCGCATCTGAAGGTGTTCGGTTGCAGCGCTTTTGCACATGTACCAAAGGAGCAGAGAACAAAGATGGATGATAAATCTCCTCCCTGCATATTCATCGGATATGGAGATGAAGAATTCGGGTACAGATTGTGGGATCATGTAAAGAAGAAGGTCATCATAAGCAGAGATGCAGTCTTCCGAGAAAGCGAAGTTGGAACTCCAGATGACTAGTCAAAGAAGACAAAAATGGTATATTCCCTAACCTTGTTACCATTCCTTCTACTTCTACCTAGGGCTGTGCATAATTTGGTAAATATCGAATTACAGTACCGAAAATAAAAATATTGGTACTCGGTATTTGATATTTTGGTATTCGATATGGTATTTGGTTTAAGTTTTAAAAAAAATTGGTATTTTAAAATAAAATACCGAAATACTGATATCGTACCGAAATATATATTATATTACATAATACAAATTTTATTAATTATAACATAAATATAAAAAATATAAAATTTTACTTTTCTTTATTCTCTAAGTTCATCAATTAACTATAAGAAATTAAGTAACGAGATATTTCTCTAAATTTTCTCTCTCTAGGTTAGTATTTGCTGGTTTGGGACAAAACTTTTATCAACAAACGTTTCTAGTTTTGTATGTTTGAGTACTTTAATTAAGAATATTACCGTTTATGACTCTATGTACTAGTTAGTATTCAAACCGAATAAATCCGAAGTTACCGAAACCGAAAAGAGAAAAACTGAACCATACCGAATTTAATTAGGTACGGTATTGGTATAGCATTTTACGAAACCGAATACCAAAAATACCGAACCGAAATGTCTAAATACCGTACTGTACCGACCGACGAACACCCCTACTTCTACCAATCCCTCAAGTGTAGAAAGTAGGACCGGCGAGGTTGCCGAGCAGGGGGGGG
>AWOL01S0217108.1:14669-24913 GCA_000715115.1 Nicotiana otophora
ATGAGGAACGGTCATGGCAGGGCGGTGACTATGGTTCCTTAGGTCATATTTGATGGCACGGAAAAATTTTAGGCGATCGGGGTCTGGGGGGACAAGGTGCACTTGGAAGGCGTGGGCTATAGCACACGAAAATATGGGAATCAGGTGAAATTCTACTTTTTTGACCATAAAACGCAAACAACGATGAAAGGCCATGGACGGGCGGTGACTATGGTTCCTTAGGTAGTATTTGATAGCACGAAAAACTTTTAGGTGATCCGGGTCCGGGCGGGCCGTGCCCACTAGCAAGGTGTGGGCTATAGCACACAACAATATGGGAATGAGGCGGAATTCAAGTTTTTCGGCCGTAAAACACAAAAAAGCGAAATGGTCATGGAAGAGCGGTGACTATGGTTCACTAGGTCGTATTTGATGGCTCGAACAAATTTTAGGCGATCCGGGTCCGGGGAGTCTGGGCCCACTCGAAAGGCGTGGGCTATAGCACACGCAAATATGGGAATGAGGCGGAATTCAAGTTTTTCTGCCGTAAAACACAAAAAAGCGAAATGGTCATGGAAGAGCGGTGACTATGGTTCACTAGGTCGTATTTGATGGCTCGAACAAATTTTAGGCGATCCGGGTCCGGGGAGTCTGGGCCCACTCGAAAGGCGTGGGCTATAGCACACGCAAATATGGGAATGAGGCGAAATTATTATTTTTTAGCCGTAAAATGCAAAATAAGAGGAACGGTCATGGAGGGGCGGCGACTATGGTTCATAAGTTCGTATTTGATAGCCCGAAAATATTTTAGTCGATCGGGGTCCGAGGGCCCCGGACCCATTCGGAAGGCGTGGGCTATAGCACACGAAAATATGGGAATCGGGCAAAATTCTAGTTTTTTGGGCGTAAAATGCAAAACAACGAGGAATAGTCATGGCGGGGCGGTGAATATGGTTCCGTAGGTCATATTTGATGGCCCAAAAACATTTTAGGCGATCCGGGGCAGGAGGGACCTAGCCCACTCAGAAGGCGGCGCACGAAAATAAGGTAATCAGGCGGAATTCTTATTTGTTGGCCGTAAAACGCAAAACAAACGAGGAACAGTCATGGCAGGGCGGTGACTGTGGTTTCTTAGGTCATATTTGATGGCCCGAAAAATTTTAAGGCGATCCAGGTCCGGACGAGCCTGACACACTTAGAAGGCGGCATACGAAAATATGGTAGTGGGGCGGAATTCTTATTTTTTTTACGTAAAATGCAAAGAAAGAGGAACGGTCATATAATGGCATTGACTATGGTTCCGTAAGTGGTATTTGATGGCCCGGAAAACTTTTAGCCAATCTGGGTCCGGACGAGCCCGACCCACGCAGAAGGCGGCACGCGAAAATATAGTAATCAAGCGGAATTCCAATATTTTGGCCGTAAAACGCAAAAAAAAATGAGGAATGGTCATGGAAGGGCGGTAACTATGGTTCCTTAGGTCGTATTTTATGGCCTAAAAATGTTTTAGGCGATCGGGATCCCGGAAGCCCGGGCCCACTCAGAAGGCGGCATATGAAAATATGGTAAACAAGCGGAATTCTTATTTTTGGCCGTAAATTGCCAAACAAACGAGGAACGGTCATGGCAGGGCAATGACTATGGTTCCTTAGGTCGTATTTGATGGCCCGGAAAATATTTAGGCGATCGGTGTCCGGGGGCCTGGGCCTATTCGGAAGGCGTGGGCTGTAGTACATAAAAATATGGGAATCGGGCGAACTTCTAGTTGTTTGGACATAAAACGCAAAACAATGAGGAAAAGTCATGGTGGGGCGGTGACTATTGTTCCTTAGGTCGTATTTGATGGCCAAAAAAAACTTTTGGTGATCTGAGTCCAGGGTGCCCTGCCAACTGGAAAGGCGTGGGCTATAGCACACGAAAATATGGGAATCAGGCGGAATTTTAGTTTTTTGGCAATAAAACGCAAAACAAGAGGAACGGTCATGCTGGAGCGGTCATTATGGTTTAGTAAGTCGTATTTGATGGCCCGAAAAACCTTTAGGCGATCCGGGTCTCGGAAGTCATGGGTTATTGCACATGAAAATATGGGAATTCTGCGGAATTATTATTTTTTGGCCGTAAAATGCAAAAAAAGAGGAACGGTCATGGCGGAGCGGTGACTATGGTTCATTAGGTCGTATTTGATGTTCCAAAAATATTTTGGACGATCCGGGTTCGGGGGGTCTGGGCCCATTCAGAAGGCGTGGGCTATAACACACGAAAATATNCCATAAAACGCAAAATAATGAGGAAAAGTCATGGTGGGGCGGTGACTATTGTTCCTTAGGTCGTATTTGATGGCCCGAAAAAACTTTTGGTGATCCGGGTCCAGGGGGCCCTGCCCACTGGAAAGGCGTGGGCTATAGCACACGAAAATATGAGAATCAGGCGGAATTTTAGTTTTTTGGCAATAAAACGCAAAACAAGAGGAACGGTCATGCTGGAGCGGTCATTATGGTTCAGTAAGTCGTATTTGATGGCCCGAAAACATTTTAGGCGATCCGGGTCCGGGGGGCCGGGCCCACTGGCAAGGTGGGGCTATAGCACACGAAAATATGGGAATCAGGCGAAATTCTAGTTTTTTGGCCGTATAACACAAAACAAAAAGAGGAATGGTCATGGCGAAGCAGTGACTATGGTTCATTAGGTCATAATTTATGGCCCGAAAAACCTTTAGGCGATCCGGGTCTCGGAAGTCATGGGTTATTTCACATGAAAATATGGGAATTCTGCGGAATTATTATTTTTTGGCCGTAAAATGCAAAAAAAAGAGGAACGGTCATGGCGGAGCGGTGACTATGGTTCATTAGGTCGTATTTGATGTCCCAAAAATATTTTAGACGATCCGGGTTCGGGGGGTCTGGGCCCATTCAGAAGGCGTGGGCTATAACACACGAAAATATGGGAATGAGGCGAAATTATTATTTTTAGGCCGTAAAATGCAAAACAAAAGAGGAACGATCATGGAGGGGCGGCGACTATGGTTCCTAAAGTCGTATTTGATAGCCCGAAAAACTTAGGCGATCGGGGTCCGTGGGGCCCGGACCCACTCGGAAGGGTGGGCTATAGCACACGAAAATATGAGAATCTGTCGGAAATCTAGTTTTTTGGCCGTAAAACGCAAAACAATGAGGAAAGGTCATGGAAGGGCGGTGACTATGGTTCCTTAGGTCTGATGGCCCAAAATATTTTTAGGCGATCCGGTTTAGAAGGGGACTGACCCACTCAGAAAGCGGTAGACGAAAATAAGGTAATCAGGCGGAATTCTTATTTTTTGGTAGTACAACGGAAATAAACGAGGAACGGTCATGGCAGAGCGGTGACTACGGTTCCTTAGGTCGTATTTGATGGCCGAGAAAAATTTAAGGTGATCCAGGTCCGGAGGGGCCCGACCCACTTAGAAGGCGGCACACGAAAATATGGTAGTGGGGCGAAATTCTTGTGTTTTTGCCGTAAAATGCAAAACAAATGAGGAACGGTCATGGAAGGGCGGTGACTATGGTTTCTTAGGTCGTATTTGATGGCCAAGAAAAATTTTAGGCGATCGGGGTCCGGGGAGCCCGGCTTCACTCAGAAGGTGGCACACGAAAATATGGTAATCAAGCGAAATTCTTGTTTTCTGGCGGTTAAACGCGAAACAAACGAGGAACGGTCATGGCAGGGCGGTGAATATGATTCCTTAGGTCGTATTTGATGACCCGAAAAAATTTAAGGCGATCCAGGTCAGGAAGGGCCCGGCCCACTAAGAAGGCGGCACACGAAAATATGGTAGTCGTGCGGAATTCTTATTGTTTTGCCGTAAAATGCAAAAAATGAGGAACGGTCATGGAAGGGCATTGACTATGGTTCCTTAAGTCGAATTGTATGGCCCGAAATATTTTTAGGCGATCCGGGTCTGGAGGGGCCCGACCCACTCAGAACGCGACACACAAAAATATGGTAATCAGGCGGAATTCTTGTTTTTTGGTCGTAAAACGCAAAACAATGAGGAACGGTCATGGTAGGGCGGTGACTATGGTTCCTTAAGTTGTATTTGATGGACCAGAAACCTTTTAGGCGATCAGGGTCCGGGCCCACTCGGAAGGAGTGGGTATAACACATGAAAATATGGGAATTGGGAGGAATCTAGGTTTTTGGCCGTAAAATGCAAAAAATGAGGAAAGGTCATGGCGGGGCGGTGACTATGGTTCCTTAGGTCGTATTTGATTACCCGAAAAAATTTTAGGCAATTCGGGTTCGGGGGACCCTGCCCACTGGGAAGGCGTGGGCTATAGCACACGCAAAAATGGGAATCGGGCGAAATTCTATTTTTTGGCCGTAAAATGCAAACAAATGAGGAACGGTCATGGCAGGGCGGTGACTATGGTACATTAGGTCATATTTGATGGCTCAGAAAAAATTTAAGCGATCAGGGTCTTGGGGTCCAAGCCCAATCGGAAGGCGTGGGCTATAACACACGAAAATATAGGAATCGGGCGAAATTCTAGTTTTTTGGCCATAAAATACAAAAAGACGAGGAACGGTCATGGTGGGGCAATAACTATGGTTCCTTAGGTCATAGTTCATGGCCCGGAAAATTTTTAGGCGAATGGGGTCCGGAGTGCCCGGCCCACTCGGAAGGCGTGGGCTATAGCATACAAAAATATAGGAATAGGGAGGAATTCTAGTTTTTTAGCCGTAAAACGCTAACAAATGAGGAACGGCCATGGCGGGGCGGTGACTATGATTTCTTAGGTCGTATTTGATGGCCCGAAAACTTTTTAGACGATTGGTATACGGGGGACCCTGCCCACTGGGAAGGCGTGGGTTATAGCACACGAAAATATGGGAATCACGCGGAATTCTAGTCTTTTGGCCATAAAACGTAAAAAAGAGGAACGGTCATGGCGGGGTGGTGACTATGGTACATTAGGTCATATTGGATGGCCCGGAAAAATTTTAGGCGAGCAATTCTAGTTTTTTGGCCGTAAAACGCAATATGACGAGAAACGGTCATGGTGGGGATATAACTATGGTTCCTTAAGTCATATTGCATCGCCCAGAAAAGTTTTAGGCGATCGGGGTCCGGAGTGCCCAGGCCCACTCGAAAGGCGTGGGCTATAGCACACGAAAATATCGAAATCAGGCGGAATTCTATTTTTTGGCTGTAAAACACAAAAACAAAATGAGGAACGGTCATGGCGGGGTGGTAACTATGTTTCCTTAGGTAATATTTGATGGCCCGAAAAAGTTTTAGGCGATCCGCGTCCGGGGGGCCCGGGCCCACTCAAAAGGCATGGGATATAGCACACGAAAATATGGGAATCAGGCGAAATTCTAGTTTTTTGGTCGTGAAATGCAAAAAACGAGGAAAGGTCATGGCGGGGCGGTGACTATGGTTTCTTAGGTCGTATTTGATGGCCCAAAAATATTTTTGGTGATCCGGGTCCGGGGGCTGCCCACTGGGAAGGCGTGGGCTATAGCACACGAAAATATGGGAATCACACAGAATACTAATTATTTGGCCATAAAACGCAAAACAAGAGGAACGGTCATGGCGGGGCGGTCCCTATGGTTCAGTAGGCCACATGTGATGGACCGAAAAATCTTTAGGCGATCCGGGTCCGAGGGGCCGGTCCCACAGGCAAAAGGTGAGTTATAGTACACGAAAATATGGGAATGAGGCAAAATTCTAATTGTTTGGCCGTAAAACGCAAAACAAAAAAGGAACGGTCATGGAAGAGCGGTGACTATGGTTTATTAGGTCGTATTTGATGGTCCGGAAAATTTTTAGGTGATCCGGGTCTAGGGGGCCTGGGCCCACTCGGAAGGCGTGGGTTGTAGCGCACGAAAATATGGGAATTCTGCGGAATTTTTATTGTTTAGCCGTAAAATGCAAAAAAAGAAGAATGGTAATGGAGGGACAGCGACTACGGTTCCTAAGTTTGTATTTGAAAGCCCGAATAAATTTTAGGTGATCGAGGTCCGAGGGCCCCGGACCCACTCGGAAGGCGTGGGCTATAGCACACGAAAATATGGGAATCGGGCAGAATTCTAGGTTTTTGGCCGTAAAATGCAAAATAACAAGGAACGGTCATGGTGGGGNTCCGGAAAATTTTTAGGTGATCCGGGTCTAGGGGGCCTGGGCCCACTCGGAAGGCGTGGGTTGTAGCGCACGAAAATATGGGAATTCTGCGGAATTTTTATTGTTTAGCCGTAAAATGCAAAAAAAGAAGAATGGTAATGGAGGGACAGCGACTACGGTTCCTAAGTTTGTATTTGAAAGCCCGAATAAATTTTAGGTGATCGAGGTCCGAGGGCCCCGGACCCACTCGGAAGGCGTGGGCTATAGCACACGAAAATATGGGAATCGGGCAGAATTCTAGGTTTTTGGCCGTAAAATGCAAAATAACGAGGAACGGTCGTGGCGAGGCGGTCACTATGGTTCCTTAGGTCGTATTGGATGGCCCGAAAAACTTTTAGGCGATCCGGGTATGGAGGGCCTGGGCCCACTTAGAAGGCGGCACACGAAAATAAGGTAATCAGGCGGAATTCTTATTTTTCTGCCGTAGTACGCAAAAAATGAGGAACGGTCAAGGCAGGGCGGTGACTATGGTTTCTTAGGTCGTATTTGATGGCCCGAAAAAATTTAAGGTGATCCAGGTCCGGAGGGGCCTGGCCCACTTAGAAAGTGACACACGAAAATATGATAGTCGGGCATATTCTTGTTTTTTTGCCGTAAAACGCAAAAAAATGAGGAACGGTCATGGTAGGGCGTTGACTATTGTTCCTTATGTCATATTTGATGGCCCGAAAATTCATTAGGCGATCCAGGTCCGGAGGGGCCCGACCCACTCAGAAGGCGGCACACAAAAATATGGTAATCGGGCGGAACTCTTGTTTTTGGCCAGTAAAACGCAAACAAAAAAGTAATGGACATGGAAGGGCGGTGACTATGGTTCCTTAGGTCGTATTTGATGGTCCGGAAAATTTTTAGGCTATCGGGGTCCGGGGGCCCGGGCCCACTCAGAAGGCGTGGGCTATAGCACACGAAAATATGAAAATCGGGCACAATTCTAATGTTTTGGCCGTAAAACACAAAAAAAAGGAAAGGTCATGGCGGTGCGGTGACTATGGTTCCTTAGGTCGTATTTGATAGCACAAAAAAGTTTTAGGCAATCCGGGTCAGGGGGCCCGGGCCCACTCGGAAGGTGTGGTCTATAGCACACAAAAATATGCGAATCGGGCGGAATTCCAGTTTTCTGGCCGTAAAACGCACAAAAACGAGGAACGATCATAGCGGGGCGTTAACTATGGTTCCTTAGGTCGTATTGCATGGCCATGAAAATTATTTGGCGATCGGGGTCCGATGGGCCCAGGCCCACTCGGAAGGCGTGGGCTATAACACACGAAAATATGGGTATTGGACGGAATTCTAGTTTTTGGCCGTAAAACACAAAATATTAAGGAACGGTCATGGAGGGGCGAAGAGTATGGTTCCTTAGGTCGTGTTTGATTGCCCGGAAAATATTTAGGCGTTCGGGGTCCGGGGGCCCCGGACCCACTCGTAAGGCGTGGGCTATAACACACGAAAATATGAGAATCGGGCAGAATTCTAGTATTTTTGCCGTAAAATGCAAAACAATGAGGAACGGTCATGGCGGGGCGGTGACTATGGTTCCTTAGGTCGTATTTAATGACCCGAAAAAATTTTAGGCTATCCTGGTCCAGGTGGCACGGGCCCACTCGGAAGGCCTGGGCTATAGCACACGAAATATAGGAATCTGGCGGAATTCTAGTTTCTTGGCCGTAAAACGCAAAGAAACGAGGAACGGTTATGGTGAGGCAATGACTACAGTTCCTTAGATCGTATTTGATGGCCCGAACAATTTTTAGGCGATCCGGGTCCGGGGTGCCTGCCCACTAGGAAGGCGTGGGCTATAGCACACCAAGATTTGGGAATCGGGAGGAATTCTTGTCTTTTGGTCATAAAATGCAAAACAATTAGGAACGGTCATAGCAGGGTGGTTACTATGGTACCTTAGGTCGTATTTGTTGGCTTGAAAAAATCTTAGGCTATCCGGGACCGGGGGGCGCCGGGGCACTCGCAAGGCGTGGGCTATAGCACACGAAAATATGAAAATCGGGCGGAATTCTAGTTTTTTGGTCGTAAAATGCAAAAAATGAGGAAAGGTCATGGCGGGACGGTGCCTATGGTTCCTTAGGTCGTATTTGACCGCCTGAAAAACTTTTAGGCGATCCGGGTCCCAGGTGCCTTGCCCACTGGGAAGGCATAGGCTATAGCACATGAAAATATGGGAATCAAGCAGAATTCAAGTTTTTTGGCCGTAAAACGCAAAAAAGAGGAACGGTCATGGCAGAGCGGTGACTATGATTCATTAGGTCGTATTTGATGGCCCGAAAACATTTTAGGCGATGCGGGTCTGGGGGGCCTGGGACCACTCGGAAGGCATGGGCTATAGCACACGCAAATATGGGAATCAGGTGAAATTATTATTTTTGGCCGTAAAATACCCAAAAAGGGGAACGGTCATGGAGGGGCCCAGCCCTCTCAGAAGGCGGCACACGAAAATAAGGTAATCAGGCGAAATTCTTCTTTTTTGGCCGTAAAAAACAAAAAAACGAGGAACGGTCATGGAAGGGCGGTGACTATGGTTCCTTAGGTCGTATTTGATGGCTTGGAAATATTTAAGGCGATCCAGGTCCGGAGGGGCCTGGCCCACTTAGAAGGCGACACACGAAAATATGGTAGTCGGGCGAAATTCTTGTTTTGTTTACGGTAAAACGCAAAAAAACAAGGAATGGTCATGGCAGGGTGTTGACTATGGTTCCTTAAGTCGTATTTGATGGCCGAAAATATGTTTAGGCTATCTGGGTCCGGAGGGGCCCAACCCACTCAGAAGGCGGCACACACAAATATGATCGGGCAAAATTCTTGTTTTTTGGCCGTAAAACGCAAAAACACGAGGAACGGTCATGGTAGGGCGGTGACTATGGTTCCATAGGTCGTATCTGATGGCCCGAAAAAGAGTTAGGCGATCGGGGTCCGGGGGGCCCGGGCCCACTCGGTAGGCGTGGGCTATAGCACACGAAAATATTAGAATCGGGTGAAATTCTAATTTTTTGGCCGTAAAATGCAGAAAACGAGGAAAGGCCATGGCGGGGCGGTGACTATGGTTCCATAGGTCGTATTTGATAGCCAAAAGAATTTTTAGGTGATCCGGGTCCGGGGGGCCTTGTCTTCTGGCAAGGCGTGGGCTACAACACGCAAATATATGGGAATCATGCGGAAATCAAGTTTTTTGGCCGTAAAACGCATAAAAAGAGGAAATATCATGGAAGAGCGGTGACTATGGTTCATTAGGTCGTATGTGATGGCCCAAAAATATTTTGGCGATCCGGGTTCAGGGGGTCTTGGGCCACTCGGAAGGCGTGGGCTATAGCTCACGAAAATATGGGAATCACGCGAAATTATTGTTTTTTGGCCGTAAAATGCAAACGAAAAGAGGAACGGTCATGGAGGGGCGGCAACTATGGTTCCTAAGGTCATATTTGATAGCCCGAAAAAATTTTAGGCGATCGGGGTCTGAGGGGCCCGGACCCACTCGGAAGGTGTGGGCTATAGCACACGAAAATATGGGAATCGGGCGGAATTCTAGTTTTTTGGCCGTAAAACGCAAAACAACAAGGAACGGTCATGGAAGGGCGGTGACAATGGTTCCTTAGGTCGTATTTGATGGCCCAAAAAACTTTTAGGCGATCCGAGTCAGGAGGGGCCTGTCCCACTTAGAAGGCGGCACACGAAAATAAGGAAATCAGGCAAAATTCTTATTGTTTGGCCGTAAAACGGAAATAAATCAAGGGACGGTCATGGCAGGGCGGTGACTATGGTTCTTTAGGTCGTATTTGATGGCCCGAAAAAATTTTGAGTGATCGAGGTCCGGGGGGCCAGACCCAATCGGAAGGCGTGGGCTATAACACACGCAAATATAGGAATCGGGCGGAATTCTAGTGTTTGGCCATAAAACGCAAAAAGACGAGGAACGGTTATGGTAGGGCAATAAATATGGTTCCTTAGGTCGTATTACATGGCCCGAAAAGTTTTTAGGCGATCGGGGTACGGAGTGCCCGGGCCCACTCGGAAGGCGTAGGCTATAGCACACGAAAATATGGGAATCAGGCGGAATTCTAGTTTTTTGGCCGTAAAATACAAACAAATGAGGAAC
>AWOL01S0217145.1:0-10029 GCA_000715115.1 Nicotiana otophora
GGTACGACTTATAATTGAACTAGTGCGCTTTAGGTAATAACTTAAAGATAGTAATCAGGTAGCTGGAGATGATAGTCTATGCACGCTGAATAATATGAGTAACACCCCATCTCGAGGGAGTTACGAAGTATTATTTATGTTGCACGGGGTGATCCTTTAGGTTAAAAAACATAGGAACCCCCCTATCTTATTTCCCTTTTTATTTTGAATCAAGTGTTTGTACTTATTTATTCAAAGTCTTTTATAATAAAATTCTCCAACTTCTCGCCCTCTATATCTGTGTTTATTTTACTAATTCATATAATTTAAGTTCGGCCGGGACCCACAATTGTGGACCTCGAAGAGTGCCTAACACCTTCTCTTCGAGGTAATTGTGAGCCCTTACCCAATCTTTGGTGATGCAAACTAGTTGAACCTGAGTCACTTGCAAATTGGTTCCCTAACGCACCTTAAAAACCGTTAGGTGGCGACTCTCCTCTTTTAATACGTCCTTAAAAGAGTTGTCACGTGTCGAAACTCGATTTCGCGAGAAAAAGAGGCACGACACATACCAAGCAACATAACCAGGCAAGACCTTGCCCTTGGACAAATCGCGTACTCGAGTGTTTTCCCTAGATACTGGAATTTGCTCCAAATTTGGCGAATCACTTCTTTAGGAAATTGAGCATCAGAACGGATTTCAACCACATAAGTACTAAGATCTTCATCTCTGGGAACTGTCTGGCATATTCCAAGTTGGCTCAAGACCCGGTACGGGGCATATGGCTGGGTGCTTTGGAGACCCATTAGAAGGAAATAAGGACCAGTGGCAGGCATATAAATAATCTCACAGGAAGCCAACCCAATGTCCATTCTATTTGATCTGCGGTTATGGAATGAAAGAGGGTGATCCAATCTTTGACCCCTTCTGGCATTTCGAATCCGGTCACTCGTGTACCAAACTCTTCGATGCAGTTTTTCTCCGTAGAACCGTAATTCATGTATCGGGGACGGTGACAAAGATGCCCGATCATCCATATTTGCAACAACAGATTGCACCCCTCCAACAATCTGACCCTGGCCTTACATGATGTGAGGGCTCAGAATATAACTGATACGATCATGGGCACGAGGGTACTCTTAGCCTGAGTGGTCAAATGTGGGCAACTCCAGTTACACGTAAATCAATGCACCCGTCTTCCCGTGAAAACACCAAAAGGCCTAAGAATGCCACCATGAAGGCAAATAATCTATGCATTTCTCACTTTGGCCGGTTTTCTTTACTGCATAGTCCATTGTTTGGGTCTTCGAATCCCCTTAAGTGCCCGTACCGCTGGTATAGAAAGTAAAAATTGGAAGTTCCATCTGCTAGACTTTCAGTCTTGATTTGTCTGCTTATTTTCAGTAAGTCTAGAAACTTGTGGGGAGTAACAACCCTTGGAGATACCAGGTACTTGTGTCTTAATCCTTCCGTACTCCCAGCATAAACTCGCTATTTCTTCCAAAGTAGGTGTAAGCTCAAAATCTGAGAAGTACAAAATATTGTGAGCGGGGTCCCAAAATGACACAAGTGCCTCTATCAGATAACTTCTAAGTTAAATTTATAATAGTCCAATGAGCGCCCCCAGGTATTGGTTGACCCTGTCTCGTCCTTATTTTCCCAACCTTCCACCATATATGGAGTGCTAGTGGAATCTGATCCATAACCTTCAGTGGTAAATTCTGAACAATGCTCATTCTACACATTTTTAAATTAGGGTGACTCGGTTAAGACATGTGAGTTTTGTTTAAAACCTGACCAAAAAAGGTTATTTTTTTGAAAAATCCAACTTAAAATAAATCATGGCTACTTTTGCAAATATGGTCCTTCAGCACCTCGGGAGGAAAGATTTTAGAGTTGTGTTGGCTAAGTGGCCAAAAATTAGAGAAAGGACCATAGACGACTATTCTTGCACAAACGGCCTTCCGACGTTCTGTCGGGACATTTCTGGCTATTAGGACAAAAATGGCATCACCTAACTTTATTTATGACAAAATGATGGCATTTTCATATTTCTGGTTATTTTTGCAAAAGTGGGGCTGGACCCAATGAAGGTTGCCTAAGTATCTCGCGTCCGGTGAGAATCAAACTCGCGTAGTTCGGTAAGTTTTGACACAACAGGAAAATATGACTTATTTGAAAATGTCTTTTCTTTTTCTACTCTTCCTTTTTTTTTCTTTTTTTTTTCAAAATTTCTGCATATTTTCGGGATATTTTGGATATCGAGATTTTTAGAACCGAGTGTTTTCTCTCCTACCTCACTCTTGTTTTTTTTGATTTTCTTTTCCTATTATAGAAGCAGATCAACATGGAATTCGAAACAAATAAATGCACAAGTAGCACGGAAAATACAACATGATGGACTTTTAAATTGGGTAAACCTGTCCTAGACGGATCCAACCCCTCTGTTGAGTGCCCAGAGTCAAATGCACGGGATGCAAAGAAATTTACCTACTAGGGATTTGTTATGAGGCTATGTCATTCTAAGTTTAAAACCTGAGTGTATTGTTCTAGACCTGGCTTACCCGAGCGGACATCTCGAGCCGGGGGGAGGGGGAAGGGGTAACGTACCGTTAACCAAAAGGCCACCCGGCTTTGTAACTGATCCAATCCTTGTTCTAAATTAGGGTATGACACTAACAGAAAAGAAGTCACGCTAGCATGCACTTCCTAGAAGATTTAGAAGACTCAAAGAGAGGAAGGTTTCATAATAGTTTATATACAGTTCAAACAATATTAGAGCGGTAAAAAGCAGCATTTAGCACATTAGGTTTAAACACATAAAAAAATCAGATAATAAATAAAAGCGAAGTATAACAGTTAACTAAGCTCGAATTCTAAACCCTGAACCACATATTTTGGGTTGGATCTCCAGCAGAGTCGCCAGAGCTGTCACACCTCAATTTTTCGAAGAAATAAGGAGTTTTTCCAATTAAACTGACATTAATCGAAATGAGATTATTTATTTCAATCAGAGTCACCACTTGGGATAAATATATGGTGTCCCAAGTCACCAGTTTATTTTAAATCCCAAATCGAGAAAATTTGACTATGTTTTAAAGTCCGCAAAAATCAGAAGAACGGGTAAGGAATTCTATTAACCATTGGAGAAGGTGTGACGACTCCCGAGTTTCGTGGTTTTATCACGGTCACTCAACTATTAATAATTGGACTAATTATCTGATTAGTTACATATTTAGAATATATTGTACATTTTTAACTTCTAAACGCTTTCAATTAATTTAATCGCCTTTTAGTGTTTATAAAAATTATTTGAACAAGTCGCGATGTCGCACACTCGTTGTTTTTGTATATATTGCAAATCGCGTCACGTGAAATGCAACCGCGACTTACAACATATTTTCTTTATTATTATTTGTGGTCAAGTCACGTGAAACACGCACTTGAGTTGAGATTTATGTATCATGATCATGCCACGAGAACCGTATCCATAGTCACAATGATTACTATTAATCGCGCCTAAAGCAAGCTGCGAATGTTCATTAATTATTTTCCCAAAAAAACTAATTTGAGATTATTGTGAGGCCATGGGAGGCATAGAAAAATCTTTATGGGGAGAGATGCAAGATTGTGTTATTGGATTTATTGACAAATTCAATTGCCTTGCTAAACTAGACGAATTAAGATGATGTAATTCATAAGACATGGATTAATAAAATAAACCATCTTATGGAAGGATATGCTAACCACATTCGCTATTTAAAAACATTGCTTTTTAGAAGTTCAAATAACGTTTTAGCTATGTTAGCCTAGCATTGCATTGATTGGAATAAACTAGCTAATGAGCTATGAGTTGAGTATGATTAAAGGCCTACGTTGGGATCTCAAACAGGTTGCTTTTTAGCAAAGATGTGCTTCCAATAAAAGCCCAGGCATCTTAGCCTTTTGTGTAAGTCAGTGTATAAGGTTGTAGGTTTCTCACATGCCTAAAATCGAGCCCATATGAGATGGAGTCCAAGATCTTAGTTGAACTCTGGGCTGAAAGCAAACTCACTTGAGTAGCAGCCCAAACCCAAAGACTTACTCAAAGATGGAAACTATCACATTCTACTTCAAAAGTTAATACAGGTTCGTCTTAATTTACAACTATAATGTTAATTTAAGGCAACAAAAAACGTAATTCAAATTTACATTCATAGCTACTTTAAATGTCCTTCATGGACAATTTACATTAACTTGGCGTTTAAACCAAAGAGAAAATTAGTAAGCAATCATTTTCAACTTTTAAGTTGCCATCAGTAGCTTATAAATGTTTCCAACACTCCATTATTCGGCTTTAACGCCCATCGGTTTAATCAATCAATGGCCAAATTCATGAAACTTAGTAAATGCAATTCCCAGAATTCCAAACTCAAACAAGCTATTTTACAGAACATTCAGTTATAATATTTATTAAATATAGCTGAGGAAAACATGCAATTTTATTATTAATCACCAAATCATTTTATAATGAGCATGACTTCATCTATTCACACAAGGATTACAGGACAGAGATCATATAAATACCTCGAAGAAAAATAGATAAGATCAACAAATGAGAAAGGTAGAAAGTTCAACTATAGCCCAGCAAGTAATCAACAGCAAACGTCACCAAACAACTTCACCTTTTTGAGTTTCTTTGAAATCCCAGAAGACAATCAAAGCAACAGCAATAATAAAATCAACAATTTCTTCAAAATAGCCTTTGAACCCAGAACTGATGCAAGAATCCATAAAGATTAACAACTACTTTTAATCTCTCCTTTTTGACTGTGTTTTTTATGTTTTTTGAGTATTTTAGCAGCTATTAAACTCAGATTTGAAACCTAAATTTTTAGCAGCCATCTAAACCTTTTTCTGCCTCAGACCTGCCTCTAAAATGAGTGAAATGATCCTTTTTATAGTAGGATTTTAGGGCAACAAAACCTGATTTTTCTAATTCATTCCCATATCTCTTCAATAGTTCAATTCTATTTTTGTTCACTTAAACCTCAATCTTTAACCCACTTGTTTAATCAGCCTATTCCCCACTTTCTTAGAACCTTCCTAGGTGGTTATGAAATATTCCTTTAGTTAAAATATCCTAATTACCCTTTTAAACTCTGTTATTTACCTTTCAAACAATTCCAGAAATCTGGTCCACCTATCCAATGAGCTCAATACCCTCTTTGGGACTTCTGTACTAACGGGCCTGCATGTCACGCAAGACAGGCCCCAAACCAAACAAAAACCATATGAACGAATGCAAATTCGAATTAATAATAGCAGATCATACTTACAAAGAAGAGTCTAAAATCCTAGTGAACTAATTTTAAACCTGTAATTAATCCCTTTCTCTAATCATTCCAGCATTATTATCCGACTAGACAAAACGAATGAAATCCAAAAACAATTTGAACTCGAACAGGGGCATCTAATGATTTAAACCAACTGAAATAAGGGAATAGAGATTACCTAACAACTGCTAGTCGTTAACCACGAGAGGGGTAACAAAGGGTAAAAGTGTTTTGGTAGCAGAATAAAATGCCTTTGTCATTCCAACTTTGAACATGACAAGTACAAAATGTAATTGAAGATAAGCAAAGAAATCATACATAATATATCTTGACTGCATCAGAATTGATAGTCATATCCACACATTTGCCTTCTATGTCTCTCAAGTACAAAGTACCATTGGGCAATACTCTTATTATAATGAACGGCTCCTGCCAGTGTGGGGCGAACTTGCCTTTGGCTTCAGCCTGATGTTGAATGATGCGTTTCAATACTAACTGGCCCACTTCAAATTTCCGTGGACGTACCTTCTTGTTGTATGCTCTTGTCATTCTCTTCTGATACAATTGACCATGACATACTGCTGCTAATCTTTTCTCATAAATCAGACTCAACAGCTCAAGTCGGGTTTTAACCCACTCATCATCATCAATTTCAGGTTCCACAACAATCTGAAGGGATAAAATCTCAACTTCCACAGGTATGACTGCCTCAGCTCCGTATACCAGCAAATAAGGAGTTGCACACATTCAAGTGCGAACAGTAGTGCGATAACCCAGTAAAGCAAAAGGTAACTTTTCATGCCATTGCCTAGAACCTTTCACCATCTTACGGAGTATCTTCTTTATGTTCTTGTTAGCAGCCTCAACAACTCTGTTTTCCTTAGGACGATACAGAGTGGAGTTACGATGCATAATCTTAAATTGTTGGCATACCTCTTTCATCAGATGACTGTTGAGATTAGCAGCATTATGTGTGATGAATACCTTGGGAATTCCAAATCGGCAAATGATATTTGAATGAACAAAGTCTACTACTGCTTTCTTGGTCACGGACTTGAAAGTTACGTCTTCGACCCACTTGGTAAAGTAGTCAATGGCCACTAGAATAAACCTATGTCTGTTTGATGCTGCCGGCTCAATTAGTCCTATGTCGTCTATGCCCAAGCAACAAAGGGCCAAGGTGCACACATTGTGTGCAAGTGAGATGGCGGAGAATAAATCAAATCATCGTGCACCTGACATTAATGACATTTGCAAATAAAACTGATGCAATCTCGTTCCATGGTGAGCCAATAATAACCTACTCGAAGTATCTTGTTTGCCAAGACATACCCACTCATATGCGGCCCGCAAACTCCAAAATGCACTTCGGCCATGATAGTCGAAGCTTGTTTAGCATCTGTGCACCTTAATAGTCATAGATCTGGATAAGATTCCCCCCTTAAGAAAAATCCATTAGCCAAACGTCGAATGGTTCTCTTTTGATCACCTATGGTATGTACCGGATATACCCCCAACTTGATGTATTCCTTGATATCATGCAACCAAGGTTTACCATCAAGTTCCTCTTTAACAACATTATAATAGGCATGCTGATCTTGAACCAGGATATGTAGAGGGTCGATGTAAGTCTTATCAGGATGGTGTAACATTGACGCCAGAGTAGCCAACGAGTGGGCAATCTCATTATGAATCCTGGGAATATGCCTGAATTTTACTGACCTAAATTATTGACAAAGATCATGCAAACACTATCGATACGGTATGAGCTTCAAGTCCCGGGTTTCCCTTCCTCCCTGAATCTGGTGAACCAGTAAATCTAAATCTCCCAAAACCAGTATTTCCAGAACTCCTATGTCTACAGCTAACCTCAAACCCAGAATGCATTCTTCGTACTCAACCATGTTGTTGGTGCAATAAAATCAAAGCAGGACTGTAACAGGTAGTGTTGCCCTGTTTCAGAAATAAGTACAGCTCTTATTCCAACACCTTTCATGTTAGCAGCTCCATCAAAGAAGAGTTTCCATCCTGGCTTTTCATTATGATCAACCTCGTCATCATGCATCATTTATTCATCAGGAAAATAAGTCTCCAATGGCTCATATTCTTCATCCACCGGGTTCTCAACCAAGTGGTCGTTCAAGGCTTGGGCTTTCATTGCGGTCCGAGTTACATAGATCATGTCAATTTCTGTGAGTAAAATCTGCCTTTTGGCAAGTTTTCCCGTGGGCATAGGCTTCTGAATGTCACAACCAGGAATTCCCACTGCCGGGACCGTGATGGTGCCTAATATGTTACTTGCTAGGCAAGCCAACATTAGAGATCATTAAACCATTTCTAAACCCTTTCAGTGGTTTACAACAATTAAGCTATAATAAGTAAAAGAAAGTGCGGAAATCCATAACAGCCTTAACACTTATACACAACTACCCAGAATCTGGAGTCCCAATCCACGAACATTCTAAGATTTACTACAAACATTTGTTCGAAAGAAGTACAACTGTTTGAATAAAAGAAAAATAGTAAACAAAAAGGATAGACGGGGACTTCAGGGCCTGTGAACGCCGACATGACTACCTTGCGTCTCCGATCAGATGAAGCCAGCAGCTAACTCAGGGTCAACTTGGTCCAACACCAAAATCTGCACAGAAAGTACAGAGTGTAGTATCAGTACAAGTGACCCCATGTACTGGTAAGTGCCGAGCCTAACCTCGACGAATGCGTGACGAGTCTACGGCAGGACACTCACAATAAAACCTGTATATAGTGAATAATAATAACAGAAAAGAAGGCAGAATAACGTAAAACAGTAACTTGCAAGGAATAATACATCATCCAACGTGTCTCATTAGTGTCCTGCTATAACCAATCCTTAAGTGCAATTCAAAGCTACCGTACAACTCACACAGTCAAAGAAAGAACAAAAACACATAAATTGTTGCGGCGCCAACCCGATCCCACCGTACATATCACAATCCTCCCTTATTTATTCTTAATATCATAAATGACAAAATATAGATAAAATATTACGGTGTACAACCCGATCCTACCATATCATAATAAATACAATCACGGTTCACCCTTATATCACCACATTTCACCCTTATTACACATGTTGCGGCGTGCAACCCGATCCCACCGTATAATATCAGTTCACCCTTATTCCTCCTCAATAATTCACCCTTATTCCACCTGTTGCGGCGTGCAACCCGATCCCACCATATTCATATCAATTACACAGGAAGTATAGAAGTTTCACAAATTAAAACAAGACCCTTCTCAATACTTAAACTTCAGAACAAGGCAATTGGAAACCTTATATTCAATAAAACTCTACACAAATAATACTACTCAGTGAGACCAATCCAAAATATCACTTAAACACAATTAAGAACAACTTAAGCAAGTAATAGGGAATAATATATCCACAGGTAGCAATTAAGCATGGAAATACGAGTAGGCATGTAACAATTAAAGCAGGGAAGGAACAATATAAAGAGAACGGGAAAGAAACATGCAAACAGATAAATTGGCTGTGAATAAGTACTCGTCACCTCACATATACGCGCTCACATGATTTTTCATATAGAAATTAAGGCAAGGATTCCTAATCCCTCAAGTCAAAGTTAGACACAACACTTACCTCAATCCACATGCCACTCACTGCTCAATTATCGCTTTTTCTCTAGATTCCACCTCCAAACCACTCGTATTTAGCCATAATTAACTTAATAACATCAAATATTACTAAAGAAATCAATTATAATGCATAGATTTAGGTTTCCCAAACTTTCCCCCCAAAGGTCAAAAATCGACCCCGGGCTCGCTTGGTCAAAACTCGAGGTTCAGACCAAAACCCATTCGCCCCCGAGCCCGAATATGCAATTAGTTTCGAAATCCAACCTCAATTTGAGGTCTAAATCCCAATTTCTCAAAAATCCCTAATTCTACCCAAACCCCCAATTTCTACCATGACAATCCTAGATTTTAGGTTAGAAATTCATGAAATATGATGGGAGATTGAGAGAAACTGGGTTAGGATCACTTACCAGCGTTTTGGGGAATAGTTGGTTTTGGAGAAATCGCCTCTAGGGTTCTTGGGTTCAAAATTTTGAAGAATGGGAGAAAAATCCCGTCTAAGTCTCTTTTCATCAGCTGCAAATGTCTCAAATACGACCTGGGCTTCGCAAATGCGAAGCCCGCAAATGCGAAGCCCGCAAATGCGAGAAAAGTATCACAAATGCAAACTCCTTGCATCTCTGTTGCCTTCGCAAATGCGAACATTGAACCATCTCAAACCAAACATGCACACAAATCCTAAAACATCATACGAACTTGCTCGCGCAATCAAATCTCCAAAATAACACCTAGAACTACGAATTTAGCATCAAATCAAATAAAATTTTCAAGAAAGCTTTAGAATTTCTATTTTTCCAACNATAAAAGAAAAATAGTAAACAAAAAGGATAGACGGGGACTTCAGGGCCTGTGAACGCCGACATGACTACCTTGCGTCTCCGATCAGATGAAGCCAGCAGCTAACTCAGGGTCAACTTGGTCCAACACCAAAATCTGCACAGAAAGTACAGAGTGTAGTATCAGTACAAGTGACCCCATGTACTGGTAAGTGCCGAGCCTAACCTCGACGAATGCGTGACGAGTCTACGGCAGGACACTCACAATAAAACCTGTATATAGTGAATAATAATAACAGAAAAGAAGGCAGAATAACGT
>AWOL01S0217230.1:0-10610 GCA_000715115.1 Nicotiana otophora
ACATAGCGGGTGTTGATTCTTTTATGCAGTTGATTTTCGGAGATTCTAAGGTAGCTGTCGTGTTTTGCAGACCTTGTCTCTCCTTCTCTATATCCTTGTTTACTGTATTGGGTCTCAGACTATCATAGATCGTATGTTTTAGACTTGTAATCATATTAGATGCTCATGTACTCAGCAACACCAGGTTTTGGGAGTATTTATATTTGTACTTGTGAGATTTCTTCCGCTGAATTTAAATCATTCTCTTTTCAAATTTAAACGAATACGTGATTTATTAAGATTGTCGGCTTGCCTAGTATTGATACAGACACCATCATGATTGATGAGATTTTGGGTCGTGACAATATGGTGACAATTGCCTCAAATATCGCTTCAATCCGAGCTCCATAGCTCCAAATAAGTCTAAAATGGTTGAAACCTCAAAATATTGCTACTGCCCAGGTATTTACTCTTCGCTATCGTGTAAAATGCTTTGCGTTCGCAAATCACAACTTTTCTCAGTCCAAAATTTGCCTTTCGCGATCGCGGAAAATGCTTCGCGATCGCGACGAACAAGTGCCCAGCTCTTCCAGATAGACTCCTGTATAATGATCATAATATTTTGTACAAAACTCCAAATTGCATATGATTTAACTTTCTGAAAGCTAGACACCAAGGGCTACAACTTTCATTTTTTGCTCATCTCCCAGTTCCTTATAGATTGCGAGATATAAGCTGCCAAATTTAGCCTTGTGCAACACAAATTGCTTCTTAGCAATTTCCAAACTCTTCCCAGACAACCTGTATTATATCAACCATAACTTTTTGTACACAACTCAAAATTCCAAATGGTTTCATTTTTTGAAAACTAGAATCAAAGGGCTACAACTTTTATTTTTGGATCATCTCCAAATTCCTTATAGATTGCGAGATATATGCTTCCAAAGTCGGGTCAGTGCAGCAGGACTTTCCTCTACGCGATCGCGAAAAGGCTTCCACGATCGCGATTCACAGTGTCCAAACAACAAAATTGCTCTTCGCGATCGCGACCATTTTTCCGCGATCGCGATGCATACCTCTGTGGCTAAAAACCAGCAACTAAAAATGGCCTATAAATGGTCCGAAATCACCCCGAAACTCACCCGAGCCACTCGGGACCCCATCCGAACATACCAACAAGTCTCAAAATATATTACGGACTTAGTTGAAACCTCAAATCACATCAAACAATGCTAAAACCGTGAATCATACCCCAATTCAAGTTTAATGAAACTAAGAAATTTCAACTTAAACATTCGACACCGAAACCTATCAAATCAAGTCCGATTGACCTCAAATTTTGCACACAAGTCATAAATGACATAACGGATCTATGAAAATTTTCAGAACTGAATTCTGATCCCGATATCAAAATGTCAACTCCCCAGTCAAACTTCCAACTTAAACTTCCTATTTTTGCCATTTCAAGCCTAATTTAACTACGGGCTTCCAAATAATTTTCCGGACACACTCCTAAGTCCAAAATCACCATACGAAGCTACTGGAATAATCAAAACTCTATTCCGAGGTCGTTTACTCAAAAGTCCAACTCTGGTCAACTCTTTTCATTTAAGCCTCAAAAATGAGAATTGTTCTTTCAATTTAATCCTGAATCTTCCGAAAATCAAACTCGACCACACCCGCAGGTCATAATACATATTACGAAGCTGCTCGAGACCTTAAGTTACTGAACGAGGCGTAAATTCTTAAAACGACAAGTTGGGTCATTATAAGATGCCTCCGGTAGAATCGAAATAATATTCATATGTCATGCATTTCTTGCAAATATAAGATCAAGAGGCATGAAATTGTTAGGAATAAGAACAAGTGATGTACTAGTAACGATTTTACTATGAGGTCGTACAACTCACTTTAGATTTGGCATACCTTTTCAAATATCTTAAATAACCATCACAAATACATCAAAGATGAGTAATAGCGCTAAATTTATAAGGAATGCAAAAGTGATAATATGAGAAGAAGCGCTTTTGGCTAAAAGTCAAACAATCGAAACAATTGCCCAGAGTTTTAGAGATATATTGGATATCGATAAACCGTTTGGTGTAAAAGTAATAGCTTGGTAGGTGATTTCTGTCAAGTACGATCAGTAGTTCCAAAATTGACCAAAGCAGAAACTGTAAAAGCTAACTTGTCAAAATTATACTTATGACCTCAAATAAAAAATATTCAAATGACAAGCAATATAAAAGTAAAAACAGATCCAACATTCAGTGACTTCTTGCTTCGTGTCGGAAATGAAGAAGAGCATCCAATAAAAGATGATTTGGCTCTTCTAGTACACTTGGTTTTCAACCCCAATGGTAATAATAGTGCATTTAGTAAGGAAAATATTTTCATCATTAGATTAAAACGCAATTTGTGCAAATTACAAAATAAAAATTAAAGAGTTATCTTAGCTAGCAGAAATAAATATGTTGATCAACTAAATAAAATGTTGATTGCTAAGTTTTATGATAAAAGCGAAATATGTTTCAGTTTTGACTCAACTGAAGATGATACCAACCATTACTACCAAGAAAAATACTTAAATACTTTAATATCAAATGTCCTTCTACCGTACATGTTTGTTGTCTAGTTCATTATTTCTTACGTATGTTAGTGTCAATATATATATAATAGACTAAGTTAAAATTCATCTTCCATTGCATATAGGTTGATTTTGAAGAAAAATATGTTTGTCATGCTACTGAAAACTTAAATCCGTTGAATAGCTTATGTGGTACACATATTATATATAAAATTTTTGACAATAATGTCATACATGCAGAACTTATGATACTAGTGAATGTGCTTCTAAGTATGTGTTTATCCCCGAATTCAACTTTCGTCTTCCGAAACTAAATAATGTCCTTTTAATTTTGTGTGAAAATAATTTTCATTATGTTTATGTTTTGTAGTTATAATAAATAAAGCACAAGGACAAGCATAATAAATATTGGACTATAGTTACCACAATATGTATTCTTACACGAATAACTATATGCTGCACTTTCAAGAGAGATATCAATATCGACAACAAGAGTTCTGGTTATGGCAGAGTAACCAAAGTATTAGAAGGAAACATATACAAAACAATACCGTCAATAAAGAAGTGTTCGGTAAGATATCATCATATTAGATACCTTTAAATTACAATACATAATTATCTACTTAACATGACTAAAATTGATCATTTATGTAAGTTCTTGATGATATCCTTTCATTTTGAATTCACATATTATGCTAATGTAGCAATACTTTTTGGTATTTAGATGATTGTTGTAGTATTATATATATAATATTTCTCTCATTAATTAAATTTTATTATTCCTTCATATAAATAAAGATTTAAACCATTATGTGTTATTATTAACGTGCAACGCATGTTTATAGATACTAGTATTAAAACATGAAACCATCGTGAAAATGAAATCTCGTTATCCCAGCGATGAATGGGAATTGACAAAAGTCATTCGAGAGAAATTCTTTTGTGGAGGGCAAAAAGATCGGGAGTCTTCCTTGGAAGATCTCCAAAGGATGCTTGTAGCTTTAAACGAAGAGGGCAAATCCGAGAGCTGTGCAAAAAGGCTCAAATATTATATTACCCATTGGAATTGGAAAGAATGAAAATTCATTACTATTTTCAATGGCATTTAAGTAAATAAAAGTATGTGAGTCACCGAAAAGGGTGAGATTCTTTGGTATTCTTTCTGACAATGATGAATGATTGATGAGCCTTCGAATATTCAGATTCACTTTGGATGATGGGAGAAAACTTAGACAAGGATATCAAGAAAACGGTGTGTATACGGTCGAAATCGGGCTCGACTATTGTACAATAAATCGGGCTTAGAACGCGAAGGGTTGAAGATCGACCCCGAATCTCATCAAACCAGAACACGAGGTCAGAATGTCCGTCCTCCGGAACATTGATCCCGGAATCAACCCTGACCCCGAATAAGCTCGAGGAAACATTGCCGGTATAAAATAGCAGAAGACCGGAATAACGGAAGGCTGAAATATCCGTAGCCGATCGGATATTTCAGTGGGAATCTCGGCACGTGTCAGTAAAGAACAAGTAAATCAGCAAACCAGGAGATTTTTACCTTTTATAGAATTATATTTAAGGTAGGACTCCCCTACTATATAAAGGGGAGTCTGATTACTTATAAAACATAGTGTAACACGCATCCCAAAGTAGTATATTACTATTCCCTTCAAGTTCTTATTATTCTTTTGTTATTCCGTTATCAATAAAAGAATTTTGGGCTCGAGGGTGGCTAACCTTCAAAGGCTAAGACTGTTCAACTTAAGCAGTTTGCATTCATTTTTCCATTACTTATTTCAATTGAAATCTGACTTTTCGTTTAGTATCAAATTAAATTAAGTATCCTTAAAACCACTTATAATTTCAATTATTATCTGATTTTAAGGGTAAACAGTTTGGCGCCCACTGTGGGGCCAAGGATAATAGTGGTAGTTTCGTACAAATATCAATAACACACACTACTTTACACTTGCTCTTTGAAGTGTCTTTGATTCCCGGCTAAACACAAAATTTCAAACTCTCAATCAGCACCACTACATATTGGCAACGAGTCTGGTCATCAAGGTGAAAATAACAATATAGCACCCGGTAACGAGGTACCGCCTATTGATCCCGTTGGAATCCTGCTGATCCCATTGGAATTCCGATCGTAGATCAAATTGATGTTAATTCATGTCACGACCCAAAATCCATTAAAGGTCGTGATGGTGTCGGACCCCACTATCAGGCAAGCCAAAAATAAATACTTAATTTGGTTATCATGTTTAATAATTTTGAAATCATATTCTCTTCAATTAAATAGTAAAGGGTGGAGTTTACAGTGTACATAATAATATTGTTAAAATTTCAATACAGGACAACCCCTAATCACCCCAAAACCCAGTTTCACAAGTGCATAAGCATCAGCTAGGAATGTAAAATAAAATACAATATCTGTCTGGAATACAAATTGGACAGAAAAATATAAATATTATGAAGGAGACTCTGCTTGCTGCGAGTCGTAGTAATAAGTGCAGCTCACCTAAGTCCCTGCAATAACCACGCCTCTACGCCCACAAGGCCACTAGGCATATAAGCACATGCACAAAATGTGCAGCAAGTGTAGTATGAGTACGTAAATCAATGTGTACCCAGTAAGTATCCCGCCTAACCTCGAAGAAGTAGTGACGAGGGGTCGATTTCGACACTTACTATGGTCTATAAATAAAATATCAATGATATAACTAATTATGGATTACGTAGAACGGTTGTAAGCTCAATATCATGAAATAAGTGAATAATTCTTTGTTAATAAGAAAATTCCAAATTATTTTTCATAGTTTATCAATTTGTATCTCGGGCCAATGAAGCATTATCAATTATCATAAATTTCAAAGCAACCAATTCAATCATGTGCAAATCATGCCGAGATCGTACGGCCCGATCCAACATAATATTTAAACTGTGCACTGCCGAGGATCGAACGGTACAAACCATAGATGCATCTATTTAACCTACCGAGGCATTCGGCCCGCTCCACAAAAGAGAAATCACATTAAACAACCAATTCAAGATTTATTAAGGGGCAATTATTCCAAAATTACAAATTCTAATTTAACGGTCAAGTAAATGAAGTTTAACCTTTTTAAAGTTCCTTTACCGTGTTTCGATATGATTTAAGCAATTTAAATTAACAAGTAGGACGCAAGCATAGCAATTATAATATGATATGGGTCCTAGACTACACAGACATAAAAATATTAGTAGCTACGCACGGACTCTCGTCACCTCGTGCGTACGTAGCCCCCACAAATAGAAGCACATACTGAATTATTTCACCTATGGGGTTAATTCCCTCTTACAAGGTTAGAAAGGAGACTTACCTCGCTCCGAAATTCCATAACCGGCTCCCAAGCCCCTCCAACAACTCAAACCGATACCCAACGCTCCAAAACTAGTCAATAAATGTGTAAACCCATAAATATATACTCTAATACTCACTATAATTCAACTTACAACAATTTCTAACTCCGCTTGAAAAGTCGATAAATATCACCCTCGGGCCCACCTGCCCGGATTTCGAAAAGATTCGAAGATAAACTTTACCCATGACACCACGAACTCAAATATATAATTTATTCCAAATTCCATGTCCAATTTCGTGGTCAAAATCCAAAAATATCCATTTCTAGGTTTTCTACCAAAATCTCAAATTTCTACAAATTTTCAAGTCTAAATCCATGTATTTAACTTGCAATAGGTGGGAATCACTTACCTTGACATAGATGACGAAAATCTCCCTTCCAAGAGCTCCAAATATTGTCCAACCAAATGAAAAGTGGAGGAAAATGGCCAAATCCCGTCTTTTAAAAACCTCACTGCCCAGGCGATTTTTGCACCTGCGGTGCCTTGGCCGTATCTGCGGTCCTGCGACAAAACCCTCGCAGGTTCGCATTTCCCTTACCTGGCCAAGCTCCGCATCTGCGGACAAAAAGGGGCCGCTTTTGCGAGCCCATCCGCTTTTGCGACTACTGCCCTCGCACCTGCGGTCACGCAGGTGTGCCAAAACTTCCGCACCTGCGGTGGCTGGCCTACCCTCACTCTTTCTCTTCTGCGGCTCATAGCTCGCACCTGCGAGCTCACACCTACGGCTACCTCTGTGCATGTGTAGTTACCCCAGAAGCTGGAAGCTTCAGCTGTTCTTCCCATGTCCAAACTCGATCCGTTTACCGTCTGGAATCCACCCGAGGTCCTCGGGACCTCAACCAAATATACCAACACGTTCCAAAACACATTACGAACTTAGTCGAGGCCTCAAATTATGCCCAATAACATCGAAACTACGAATCACCCTCCAATTCAAACTTAATGAACTTCGAAATTCCAAACTTCTACAATCGATGTCGAAACCTATCAAATCACGTCCGATTGACCTCAAATTTTGCACACAAGTCATAATTCACATTAAGGACCTACTCCAACTTTCGGAATCGAAATCCGACCTCGATATCAAAAATTCCACTCCCGGTCAAACTTCTCAAAATTATCCAGATTTCCAACTTTCGCCCAAATGACCACAAAATGACCTTCGGACCTCCAAATCCACATCCGGACGCGCTTCTAAGACTGGAATCATTATACGGAGCTATTCCATACTCAGAATCCCAAACGGACGTCGATATCATTGAAATGCACTTCAACTCAAATTTATGAAATTCTTTCAAAATGCCAACTTCCACAATAGGCGCTGAAACGCTCCCGGATCATCCAAAACCCGATCCGGACATACGCCCAAGTCCAAAATCACCATACGAACCTGTTGGAACCTTCAAATCTCGATTCGGAGGTCGTTTACTTAAAAATCATACTTTAGTCAATTCCTCCAACTTAAAGCTTTCGAAATTAGTATTTTCTTTCCAAATCAACTCTGAACTTCCCGAAATGCAATCCGACCATGCGCACAAGTCATAATACCTGAAGTGAGGATGCTCAGGTCTCAAACCGCTGAATGACGCGCTAGAGCTCAAAACCATCGGTCGGGTCGTTACATTCTCTCCCACTTAAACATACGTTAGTCCTCGAACTTGCTAAGAACTGCTCTGGAGTTGTCCGAAATCATTGTTTAACACCTCGTGCACCTACCCATGCAACCATAACCCAGTGGAGCACATTTGCGTTAGCAAATCTAAAACTCCTCCCTTTTATCTAGTCAAATAAGCCTTAAAGCCAAATTCCAACATCTGAAATTCTCTACCATGTCTGTTTCCAACATAAGAACGCTGTATCCATGTAAGAACACCGTATCCATCACTACATGATGCACCAATACATGATTGCATACCTTTACTAAATTCATACCATGCACCGTGTAACCCACATAACCATAATAACATTCTCTGACAATGATAGTCGAAATCCCACGAATCTTATGCCCACACGCACCTCATGAAGCATATAAGTCCCATTTACACTCTCGCAATATTGCCACAATAGAAAGGATGTGTAGAAATTCATAACCAACTTCCGAGTCGACAAATCATTAAGTCCCTCCTCCTGACAAGGACCATTACCCCATTATGAACCAAATAACGATATTTACTTTTTCTTTTAATATGCCTCATATAATCCGTTCGCACTGATCCCAGGGCCAATAATCTCGTTTCACCAGTATAAGTTGTTCCGGTAATAAGCCACCACAAACACTACCAAAGGTCTCATATGATGTCACCATGTGCCAACAATCCACAAACTCGAATGTGGTACATAAGTAAAAACGAACTCTGGAAAGGACTACTCAACCCACGTAACTAATTTAAACAACCGAAAAGATGTTATGAACCTTCCCCCAGGAACTGAGAAGCAAAATATACAAAATTAGGTATAGGGAACTATACTCAACATCACACTGTTGAGGCGTGCAACCCTATCCACACATGACACCGTTGCGGCGTGCAACCCGATCCAACCATGATACCCGTTGTGGCGTGCAACCCGATCCAAACAACATCTCTGTGGCGGCGTGCCACCCGATCTGCACAAAGTAATAAATGAGGAAATACCCATCAAGCCAGAAATGTTTATACCAGCGTCATACGTTATAAAACCCAAGCACAACTAAGGTGCGATATATTATATGCATCTCGAGAGCCATCTCGCTCACATAACACCACCGCTACGCGGGACCTCAACACATTGTACAATTAATTAAGCCGACTCACAAACCACATGGCACAATAGAGTATTACATGAAATAGCTTATGACAAAATTAACATCCCACGCATGAATACTCCTCCACAAGGAATGCTATGCTGAATGAACACACCTAGACTGGTGTAAAGTACACATCCACATTTGGACCCATCAACGGACCTCAAACTGATTCTGATCATACCATGCTTGGGCAAATAACTTCTCAAGAATCCACAATGACCATTTTTTTCCCAGGCGATTTTTGCACCTGCGGTGCCTTGGCCGTATCTGCGGTCCCGCACCTGCCACAAAACCCTCGCATGTGCGCATTTACCTTACCTGGCCAAGCTCCGCATCTACGGACAAAAAGGGGCTTCTTCTGTGAGCCCATCCGCTTCTGCGACTACTACCCTCGCACTTGCGGTCATGCAGGTGCACCAAATCTTCTGCACCTGCGATGGCTGGCCTGCCCTCACTCTTTCGCTTCTGTGGCTCATAGCTCTCACCTGCGGCTACCTCTGCACAGGTGCAGTTACACCAGAAGCCGGAAGCTTCAGCTGTTATTCCCAAGTCCAAACTCGATCCATTTACCGTCCGGAATCCACCCGAGGCCCTCGGGACCTCAACCAAATATACCAACATGTTCCAAAATACATTATGAACTTAGTCGAGGCCTCAAATCATGCCCAATAAAATCGAAACTACGAATCACCTTCCAATTCAAACTTAATGATGAACTTTGAAATTCCAAACTTCTACAATCGATGTCGAAACCTATCAAATCACATCCGATTGACCTCAAATTTTGCACACAAGTCATAATTCACATTACGGACCTACTCCAACTTCCGGAATTGGAATCCGACCCTGGTATCAAAAAGTCCACTCCCGGTCAAACTTCTCAAAATTATCCAAATTTTTATCTTTCGCCCAAATGACCCCAAAATGACCTACGGACCTCCAAATCCACATCCGGATGCGCTACTAAGACCGGAATCATCATACGGAACTATTCCCAGACTCGAAATCCCAAACAGACGTCGATAGCATTAAAATTCACTTCAACTCAAATTTATGAAATTCTTTCAAAATGCCAACTTCCACAATAGGCACTGAAACGCTCCCGGGTCATCCAAAACTCAATCCGAACACACGCCCAAGTCTAAAATCACCATACGAACCTGTTGGAACCTTCAAATCTCGATTACGAGGTCGTTTACTTAAACATCACACTTTAGTCAATTCCTCCAACTTAAAGCTTCCGAAATTAGAATTGTCTTTCCAAATCAACTTTGAACTTCCCGAAATTCAATTCTGACCATGCGCACAAGTCATAATACCTTAATTGAGACTGATCAAGGTCGCAAACTGCCGAATAATGCGCTAGGTATTATGACTTGTGCGCATGGTCATTACAGCAAGGTCACATGTGACTTTCGACACGAACTTGCCTACTGACCCCAAAAATAGCATCAGTGGTGGATCCCGATCGGCAACTCAAAACACACAAAACATTGAAGGGGACGGTATCAGTCTACGGGAAATTCTACCGGCTCAATAAGCGGTAATAGCTCAGTTGCAGAATCAAAGCCGTGCATCCAGCAGGGTTGAGCCCGATCCTCCCCGGGAAGTCACCCACAGGGATGAACCGATCATAGAAATTTCAAATGAACATGAATCGGGGGCTAACCCCGAGATCATAAAGATGCTCGAGAAGCTAACAAAATGGATAGAATCAGGGGAGAAGAAACTTATGATGACCCGATAGGTCATCTCATGTTTTAAAACCTAATTCTGTGATCCGAAGCCTTAAAAATCTCATTTTACCCTCCTCGATTTGCGTTCACATTTCGGACGTGTTTATGGAAAGCTTTT
>AWOL01S0217257.1:0-16782 GCA_000715115.1 Nicotiana otophora
ACATCATACGAACTTAGTCGAATCCTCAAATCACCTCAAACAACGCTAAAACCATAAATTATACCCCAATTCAAGCCTAATGAACTTTAAAATTTCTACTTTCTACAAACAACTCCGGAACCTATCAAATCACGTCGGATTGACCTCAAATTTTGCACACAAGTCGTAAATAACATAACAGAGGTATTCCAATTTTCAGAATCGGATTCCGACCCCGATATCAAAAAGTCAACTCCTCCGGTCAAATTTCTCAAATATAAAACTTTCGGTATTTCAAGCCTAATTCTTCTATGGACTCCCAAATAATATTCCGGGCATGCTCCTAAGCCCAAAATTACCATACGGAGCTATTGGAATCATCAAAATTCAAATCCGAGGTCGTTTACATATAGGTCCATATCCGGTCCACTTTTTGAACTTAAAATTTTTAATTATGAGACTAAGTGTCTCATTTCACTCCGAGTTCCTTCCGGACTAGAACCAACTAACCCGATATAACATAATATAGCTTAATAACACAAAAAGAAGTAGGAATGGAGAAAACAGGGTTATAACTCTCGAAACGACCGGCCGGATCGTTACAAACTGCATGTAATCAATGCACATTTTCATGGAACCATCCTTCTTTTTTACGAATAGAACCGGTGCACCCCAATGCGACACACTAGGCTGAATAAACCCCTTATCAAGAAGATCCTGAAGCGGTTCTTTTAATTCTTTCAACTCCGCCGGTGCCATACGATATGGAGGAATAGAAATGAGCTGAGTGTCTGGCACCAAATCAATACCAAAGCCAATATCCCTGTCAGGCGGCATGCCCGACAGGTCTACAGGAAACACATCCGGAAAATCATGTATCACAAGAACAGAATCAATGGCAGGAGTCTCTGCACTAATATCCCTCACAAACGCTAAATAAGATAGACAACCCTTCTCAACCATACGCTGAGCCTTCAGATATGAAATCACCCTACTTGGTACATAATCTACAAAACCGCTCCACTCAACCCTCGTAAATTCCAATATAGCCAACGTCACCATCTTAGCTTGAAAATCTAGAACCGTATGACATGGAGATAACCAATCCATGCCTAATATCACATCAAAGTCAACCATACTAAGCAGCAAAATATCCACTTGGGTCTCCATACCCCCAATAGTCACCACACATGACTGATATACGCGATCCACAATAATAGTATCGCCCACAGGAGTAGATACATGAACAAATGAAACTAAAGAGTCACGGGGTATATCCAGAAAATGGGCAAAATATGAGGAAACATATGAATATGTGGAACTAGGGTCAAATAATACTGAGGCATCTCTGTGACAAACTGAGACAATACCTGTAATCACAGCATCTGAAGCAATAGCATCTGGTCTGGCAGGAAGAGCATAGAAACGGGCCTGGCCACTCCCTGATCTGCCTCCCCCTCTAGGGCGACCCCTAGCTGACTGACCTCCACCCCGAGCTGTCTGGGCGGGTGGTGAGGTGACTGGTGCTGAAGTCGGAGGTTGGATCCTCTAATGAGATAGACCTCCATGACAACGAGGACACTGCCTCCACATATTTCTAAACTCCCCACACTCAAAATAACTCCCTCGTGCTGGTGGCGGGAACTGAAGGGAACCCCTAGCACCGGGATAACTAGTAGAAAAACCTGGCATAGAAGAGCCCTGAACAAGTGGAGCACGGGATGAACTCTGAGCTGAAAGGGCACTAAGTGATGAGTGGCCCTAATGAGAACTGTGAGAACCATGGTCAGATGATACACTACGGTGAAATGGCCGATCTGACTGAGCCTGTCTGAAATGACGACCTCTACCTTGCTGGAACTGACCTCCAAAGGGAGCACCACTGAATCCACCCTGACCACGAGGTCTCTTGGACTCCCTCTCAACCCTCTCCTAATCGCGAACCATCTCAATCTGTCGAGCAATGTCGACAACATCATCAAAGGTAGCACCTGAAACCCTCTCTCTGGTCATGAGCAATTGTAGCTGATAAGTGCCACCATCAATAAACCTCATAATCCTCTCTCTGTCTGGGGGAACCAACTAGATAGCATGACGGGTCAACTCAGAAAATCGATCTCATATTGTGTCACAAACATATCACCCTGGCGAAGCCACTCAAACTATTTGCGCAGCTCCTCTCTGCAGGACGGAGGCACAAACTTCTCCAAAAAGACCACGGAGAACTGCTTCTAAGTAAGGGGTGTTTTGCCAACATGCCTACGCCTCTCAAAAGTCTCCCACCATCTGAGTGCAGCCCGGAAAAACTGAAAAGTAGTGAATGAGACACCACAAGTCTCCAGAATACCAGCAGTACGGAGTATCCTCTGACACTTGTCCAAAAGGTCCTGAGCATCCCCTCTCTCTCTGTGCCACTTAAAAGTGGTGGCTGGAGTCTCCTAAACCTCTCCAACCTACGCTGATCATCCTCAGGCATAGCAGGAACCACATAAACCTGAGAAACTGCAACCGGCTGAGCTAGTGGTGCCCCCGGTGTCTGTAGTCCCTGAACAACCTGCTCGGGTGTGCGAGCGATGGGAGTCTGAGTGCCTGTGCCTCCCCCAGCCTGAGAAATGGCTACGGCCGTCGAGATAGAGACCGCCTGAGCAAGGCCAGTACACGTTGTCATAATCTGAACTAGGGCCTCGTGAAGGCCTGGGATCATAATAGGCACAGGTGGTGCCTGAGCTGGTACATCAACAACTGGAATTTGGTCCTGATCTGGGACAACTGGTGGATCTGTAGGTACTGCCCCAGCTGCGGTACGGGCGGCACCTCTGCCCCTACCATGACCTCTACTGCGGCCTCGGCCTCTCGCGGCCCTGGTTGGCAATACTGGCGGCTGGCCCTCTGACCGGTAGTACGAGTCCTCACCATCTTTGAGAGAATGAAACAACATATGTTTAGTTACTAGAATCAACAGATTAGCACGACAAGAATTCAAGAATGTGGAATTTTCCTAAAGGTTCTGTAACTTCTCGAAGATAAGTACAGACGTCTCCGTATCGATCCGCAAGACTCTACTAAACCCGCTCATGACTCGTGAGACCTGTGTAACCTAGGCTATGATACTAATATGTCACGACCCAAAAAACCTAGCCTGTCGTGATGGCGCCTATCGTGGAACTAGGCAAGCCGACTCATTCCAAAACAAACCGATATTTTCATTTCAAGGATAATTTCAAGCCTATTTAGCGTAAAACCCTTCGTAAAGGAGTTCAAATCAAAACAAAAGTGCGGAAAAGCAAAACCCGACATCGGGGTGTCACTAGTCATGAACATCTACTACAATCTGTCTAACAATATCAAGACTAACTCAGCCTAGAAAATAGCTAAATACAACTAAGTGAAGATAAGAGGGAGAAGAGCAGGGGCTGCGATCGCCAAGCAGATACCTTTCTATCCCCGAGAAAATCTACAACCAGAATAATCAACAATCACTACCGTGTCCAGCTACACCTGGATTTGCACACAAAACTGAGCAGTAGTGACGAGCAATAAAGCATATAACGTTCATATCAGGAAATCTCAGTAAAATACCACGTGCTTTTAAATATTAGGATTTGAATCAAAACATCTCGCTTAAACCCAGTTCCAGTAAAATCATTTAAAGATATTTTTCAATAGTTTTCAAACAGAGGCTAAATGAAAAGGTGAGCAAAAATGATGAAATTATAAACAACCCCTCGGGCAAAACATCACCAATATACAGCCCCTCGGGCAAACCTCACAGTCACTCGTGCCACTCGGGCGGACCTCACAATCACTCTTCCCACTCGGGCATACCTCACAATCACTCATGCCTCCCAGTCACTCAGCACTCGGCACTCGGCACTCGGCCTATATCAAACATGTTATGGCGTGCAGCCCGATCCCATAAATATCCTCACAAATCAGGCCTTCGACCTCACTCGGGCATAAACCTCTCGAGCCACTCAGGCATTTCAGTAAAAGCAGGGTGTTCAGCCCAAAACAACATTTATATGCATCAAAATCAAGTAATAAAAACTAAGTTATGCAGTAAATAAGTATAACCATGACTGAGTATAGATTTTCAATCGCAATCAGTGAGAGTATAGTAAGAAAAGGCCCCTAAGGGCCCAAACAACACTGGCACAAGGCCCAAACATGGCATTCAGCCCAATTTACAGAAACTCTTTCTCAAACGTATAAGTATCATATAGTTTCAATAAAATATGCAACTTTACTGTTGCTACAGGACATATCAAGTCACAATCCCTAACAGTGCACGCCCACACGCCCGTCACCTAGCATGTGCGTCACTTAAAATAGTAGAATGATACAAAATCCGCAGTTTCATACCCTCAGGACTAGATTTAAAATCGTTACTTACCTCAAACCGGTCCAATCTCTTACCCGCAATGCCCTTGCCTCCCTAATTGGCCTCCAAACGTCCCGAATATATCCATAAGCAATATAATACGATCAATATAGGCTAAAGCAATCAATTCCACAAGTAAATACCAAATTAGTCTCAAAACCCGAAATTGGCTCAAACCCGGCCGCCCGGGCCCACTTCTCGAAATCCGACAAAATTACAAAACTAGATAGCCCATCCACTCACGAGTCCATACATATGAAATTTATCCAAATCCGACATCATTTGGTCCCTCAAATCTTTAAATTAAACTCTCTAAAATACCAAGCCCTAACCCCTCATTTTCACCCCTAATTCCAACTAATTACATGATTAAACAACGGTAAATCACCATATATATGAGTATTAGGGCTCAGGAAACTTACCTCACTGAAATCCCTTGAACCCTTCAACAATCACTCCAAAAGCTCAAAACACGGACTGGAAAATGGTGTAAATGAACCAAAATTCGCGAAGTGTTCTATTTATGGTTTCTGCCCAGGTCTTCGCACCTGCGGCCAAATATGCGCATCTGCGACGCCGCACCTGCAGAATTTTCATCGCAGGTGCGGAACTCACTTAGGATCCCAGGTTTCGCATCTGCAGCCAACCTACCGCTCTTGTGCGTGACAATCCGCATCTGTGAAGCCAGCCATCTTCCTCCCTTCCGCATATGTGCCCCAGGTCTCGCACCTGCGGACTCGTACATGCGATAGCCTTCTCGCACCTGCGCATCTTGCCTAGCCCAGCACTTCCCGTACCTGCGAACTCCCATGCGCGCCTGCGAGCTCGCACCTCCGTTTCCTCCTTTCGCAGGTGCAAAAATACCAGTAGCAGCAGCTTCAGCTGCATTTTCCAACTTCAAACAATCCGTTAAATACCCGAAATCACCCCGAGGTCCTCGAAACCTCAACCAAAAATACCAACAAGTCATATATCAACATACAAACTTAGTCAAACTTTTGAATCACTCAAAACAACATCAAATCACCAAATCCCCCTCGGATTCAAGCCTAAGAACTTCTAAACTTCCAAATTCGACAACCGATGCCGAAACCAACCAAACCACATCCGAATGATCTCATCTTTTGCACACACATCACAAATGACACTACGAACCTACTCCAACTCTCGAAATTCCATTCTGACCCCGATATCAAATTTTCCACTGCCGACCAAAATCTCTTAATTTCCCACTTTTGCTAATTCAAACCTAATTCTACTACGGACCTCCAAATCATATTCTGGGTGCACTCCTAAGTCCAATATCACCTAACAAAGCTAACGGAATCATAAATATTCAAATCTGAAATCGTTTACGCATAGGTCAACATCCGATTGACCTTTCAAACTTAAATTTCTACTTTAGAGACTAAGTGTCTCAAACCACTCTGAAACTATTCCGGACTCGAACCAACTAACCTAATACATCATAATATAGCTGAAAAGCACAAAAGGAAGCAGATATGGGGAAAACGGGGCTATAACTCTCGAAATGACTGGCCGGTTCGTTACAGGTTTTCACAACTATTTCTAGAGAAGTTCATTCCTTTCACTCTGAGAGAGGATTACTGTAGGCAGTTTGAGCATCTTCAGCAGGGTAGCATGACCGTCGTCCATTATGGACACGATTTGTGGACCTAGATGGCCATACTATTGTTTTACTCCCTACTGAGAGGGAGAGAGTGAGGAGATTCATTGCTGGACTCACCTTCAATATCAGGCTACAGATGGCCAAGGAGACTAGGGACCATATTGCTTTCTAGAGGGTTGTAGATATTTCTAGATAGATCGAGATGATTCATGGTCAGGAGAGGGGGCAGGTGTCTGATAAGAGGCCTCATCATTTTGGTGGTTTCAGTGGTGCCTCATCTAGAGGTAGGGGTTCTTTTGGTAGAGGCCATCCTCCTAGGCCGATTCAGTCAGCTCTTCAAGTAGCCTATAGTGCTTTGGGCAGTCATGGTTCTTTTGCATCTCGTCCTGAGCAGCCAACATTCAGTGCACATTCAGCTCCTATTAATACACCACTACTTCAGAGTTACTACAGTGGCTATTTGAGTCGTCAGGGTCAGTCTTTGCTTCAGTAGCCGAGAGAGTGCTTTGAGTGTGGGGGCATAGGTCACATCAGAAGGTATTACCCTAGATTGTCGAGCAGCATATCTCAGCAGGGTTCGCATGATATCATACCAACACCAGTATCTCCACCGCCTGAACTGCCAGCTAGAGGCAGGGTCAGATTGTTAAAGGTGGAGGTCAGGCCATTAGAGGTTGAGGCCAGCCACCTATGGGTCTCCCGAGGGGCAGAGGTCAGAGTGGTGGGGCCCAGCCCTATTTCTATGCATTCCTAGCTAGACCCGAGGCAGATTCATTTGACGTCGTCATCACAGGTATTGTTTCGGTTTTCCATAAAGATGCTTCAGTTCTATTTGATATGGGATTTACTTATTCCTACGTGTCATCCTATTTTTCTTCATGTCTGATTATGACTCGTGATTCTTTAAGTGCTTTTGTATATGTATCCACGCCTATGGGAGATTCTATTTTTGTAGATCATGTTTATCGCTCGTGTGCGGTTTCTATCGGGAGCCTAGATACTAGTATGGACCTCCTACTTCTTGAAATGGCGGACTTTGATGTTATCTTGGGTACGGACTGGATGTCACCTTATCATGCTATATTGGACTGTCACGCCAAGACGGTGACCTTAGCTATGCCGGGATTTCCCCTATTAGAGTGGAGGGGGACTCGTGTCCATTCTACTAGCAAGGTTATTTCTTATGTGAAGGATCGACATATGGTCGAGAAGGGGTGTCTAGCATATTTGGCCTATGTTCGTGATTCTAGTGCGGAGGTTACTTCCATAGGTTTGATCGGAAGTTGACCTTGATGATATCAGGTTTGGATTATGGTTTTGGGAGTTGAAATAAGTCTGTTGTATTATTTGGGACTTGTATGAAAATTTTGAATTTATTCTGAGTTGTTTAGGCTTGTTCAGCGTAAGTTTTGAATTAGTTTATTAAGTTTGGATTAATGTACGATTCGTAGTTTTGATGTTATTTTGTGTGAGTTGAGGCCTTGAGTATGTCCGTTTTATACTTTGGGATTAGTTAGTGTGATTGGACAGGGTCTCGGGGGCCTCAAGTGTGTTACAGATGGGTTTCGAACCATTTTTCTTTGTTTTGGAACTGCTGGTTTTCTGATGTTCTTGTATTCTTCGCGATCGTGGAGTGTTCTATGGTTGTCACCTTTTTGTTCTTTGCATTCACGGTGTGGAGGTTGCGATCGCGGTCACTATGGAGCTGAAGCTTTGCGTTCGCGGTGGAAGGGTCGCGATCGCGATCGCGTAGGGTCTGTGTCAGGGAGGTAGGTCAGCAGCTTAGCCTTCGCATTCGTGGATGGGCTTAGCATTCGCGGATGGGCTTCGCGTTCGTGTAGGCTTAAGAGGTTGTAACGCGCGATCGCGGGCAGTGAGTCACGTTCATGTAGGGTCTTCGGAGGCAACTTTTGGTTTTTGCTTCACAATCGCGAAATAGGTCCCGCAATCGCGAAGGGTATCACTAGGGAACCTACTTAAGAATTCTATTTCGAGGGTTTGAGTTATTTTAACATATTTTGAGATTGGGAGCTCGGATTTGAGTGATTTTAGAGGATATTTTCACGAATTGGATTAGGGTAAGTTGTTTTTACTCGGATTTGTTTATTATTCATGATTCCAACCTTGATTTGTGCATTTGAATGGTGAATCTAAGTGAAGAAATTAGGGATTTTGGTAAAACCTTTTCTAAATGAAATTGAGAATTTGTACCCGGATTCACAGTCGGAATTGGATAAAACTTGTATAGTTGGAGTCGTATTCGAATAGGTGACCGGAATTTATGAATGTTATCGGTTTCCGGGAGCTAAACCCGTGGTTGACTTTGTATAATTGAATTAAGATCATAGCTTTACTTTTTGGGGTTGTTTTCTATGGCTTTTATTGATATTATTAAGTTGTTTTGGTTAGATTCGAGTCGTCCGGAGGTTGATACACGCGGGAAAGAATTCTTAGAGTATTGATTTGGCTTGCTTGAGGTAAGTATCTTACCTACTTGATTGAGGAAATATTTGCCTGAGTTACTAATGATAGCTACATACTATGGGTAGCGCACATGTGAGGGGTTGATCCCATGTGCGTGCATCGGGGCATTTTCCATGCTCGGGGTAGTGCTTTGGCTATGATGTCTTGCATTGATTGCTAAGCTTCATGATTTTATGTTTTTTATGTTTGTACCCCTTTTTGTGAGATATTTGAACATTGTTTGAGGTTACATATAGGTTAATCTCCTAATTGAATATGATAATTGCTACTTTCGTGATGTAATTACCTGATTTGAGCTATAGTAGCACACCTCGAACATGCATACACCTTAGCATGTCACTTATACCAGTCAATGAGTATGAAATTTGGCATACATTGTTCATGTACATGTAATATTGTATATCTATTTTCTATGTGATATAGATTGGTCTGGTAGTACATGAGTTGTCCGCGCGGTTGAGATATGATAGCACGTGAGTTGACCATGCGAATGAGTTATGATAGCATGTGAGTTGTCCGTGCGAACCAGAGATATGATAGCACGTGAGTTGTCCATGTGGTTATAATTATTAGCACTTGAGTTTTTTGTGCGGTTGATATTATTAGTACGTGAGTTATCCATGTGGTTGGGATATGATAGCACGTGAGTTGTCTGTGCGATTGATATATATGGCACATGATTTGTCCGGTGTGTGGATAAGGTTCCATCCTCCTAGGGTCACCCTCTCATGTTTCTCTCTTGATGGTGTACACGCGGTATGAGGAAACCTGATAAGTGGTTTGGTTTGGCTATTGCATTTCTTCTCTATTTGCAATTTTGCTTGGTTGTATACTTGTTTTATGAGCATATCTCCTATATGTTGGATTGTTAACTGGTACAGATTTAGCATATTATCTCTTGTACATCAAGGAGACTTTATCTGTGTTTTCGTGATTTGATGATATTATTGGTGTGTACTTATGGAAATTAATGATTTGAGAAGGTAATTAGCGAGTATCATTGATAATTATTTCCTCTATTACCTCGCTGAGGTCAGTTATGATATTTGTTGCGTATATAGGGTCGGTTGTACTTATACTACACTCTGTATTTAGATGTGCAGTGTGCAGATCCAGGCGTTGGACCAAGTGGTGAATTGTTGTGGTCATTGTTCTAAGTTGCCGAGAGACGAGGTAGAGCTGCATTTCGATCGCAGTCTTTGGCGCCTCTTTACATTTCAGTTGTTGTTGCTTTTATTCAGACAATATTTCTATTTTGTATTTTCATACTTGTACTATTTTAGAGCTCATGACTCTATATTACTAATTCTGGGGAATTTATGTATTGATACAATTATTTATATTATTGGCTTTAGACTTGTACTATTTTCGTTATTTCTATTATCATGTTCCGCTTTTATTATGTTTGGCTTGCCTAGCTAATGAGTTAGGCACCATCACGGCCAATTGGTGGTTTAGGGTCGTGTCATTTACACCAAGTAGCTCTAGTTCAATTCTCAAATAGCATTTATATGAATACTCCTACATGAGTCTAAGATGTCTATACATGATGAAGACTCAACTCGTACATCAATTTGGCACTCTCCAAGTGTCCCACAATTCACTAACAAGACTCATGCATATGAAAAATTCACGAATGTGAATATGTCAATGATATGCATGAATGCTTCTACATGAGTCTAGGATATCAATGCATGATCAAGACTCAACCATAATCAATTTCCAATACATTCCTTGTGCTCCAATATGATCCAACACTTCCCACATGCTCCAACATGATACGTGTAACACATGAGCTCACAGGGACAAATATAACATGGGAAATCACCTGACTCCGGAGCGACGGATCCATATCCAAGGGCCAGCACAGAAATCCATCGTGCTATAACAATATCAATATCACAATAACAAAATGGTATAAACTAGCGTATTATAATAATAACAGTCACATGACATAAACCATGTGCCATAATGAATTCATTCGCATGGCATAAACTTCGTGCCATAACAATATCTTCCACATGGACAACTCACGCATCATAATCATCTCAAATCGCACTAATAACTCACGTGACATAATCTTAATCCATATAAAAGAACCATATGCAGGGATATATGCGTATGAATAACAAATAATCATGTATAATGCACATGGACAAACAAATAACCATACATGGATGTACTCATGTGTATAAGAGATAATCTCTATGCACGATGTATGCATATGTGTAACGTATGACTACAACTCTAACAGGTAATCCATCATACAGATAGCTATAATGTCTAAATAAAGTAACAAATCTTAGACATGATCTCTAACATGAATAAGAAAGACCAAGTAGTCATACAAATAATTAAAGCATACCACAAGTAAAGTATATACCAAAATAAGACATAACAAAGTGTAAGGTCTATTTCGAGCATGATATAACTTTAGTGCCCACATATACATTTGTCACCTCGCATATACATCAATTCCAAACACATAGCATATAGCATATATATAACGATCCGACCGGTTGTTTCGAGAGTTATAGCCTCGTTTTTTCCATTTCTACTTCTTTTTGTGTTATTCAATTGTATTATGTTGTATCGGGTTAGTAGGTTCAGGACCGGAGTGATTTTAGAGCGAATTGAGACACTTAGTCTCTTAAGTAGAAACTTAAGTTGGAAAAGTCAACCGGATGTTGACCTATGTATAAACAATCTCGGATTTGAATTCTGATGGTTCTGTTAGCTCCGTTAGGTGATTTTGGACTTAGGAGTGCGTCCGGAATGTGATTTTAAGGTCCTTGGCAGAATTAGGCTTGAATTGGCGAAATTGGAAATTTGGTGATTTTCGGTCGGCAGTGAAAAATTAGATATCGGGGTCGAAATAGAATTCCGGGGGTTGGAGTAGGTTCNATGACTACAACTCTAACAGGTAATCCATCATACAGATAGCTATAATGTCTAAATAAAGTAACAAATCTTAGACATGATCTCTAGCATGAATAAGAAAGACCAAGTAGTCATATAAATAATTAAAGCATACCACAAGTAAAGTATATACCAAAATAAGACATAACAAAGTGTAAGGTCTATTTCGAGCATGATATAACTTTAGTGCCCGCATATACATTTGTCACCTCGCATATACATCAATTCCAAACACATAGCATATAGCATATATATAACGATCCGACCGGTTGTTTCGAGAGTTATAGCCTCGTTTTTTCCATTTCTACTTCTTTTTGTGTTATTCAATTGTATTATGTTGTATCGGGTTAGTAGGTTCAGGACCGGAGTGATTTTAGAGCGAATTGAGACACTTAGTCTCTTAAGTAGAAACTTAAGTTGGAAAAGTCAACCGGATGTTGACCTATGTATAAACAATCTCGGATTTGAATTCTGATGGTTCTGTTAGCTCCGTTAGGTGATTTTGGACTTAGGAGTGCGTCCGGAATGTGATTTTAAGGTCCTTGGCAGAATTAGGCTTGAATTGGCGAAATTAGAAATTTGGTGATTTTCGGTCGGCAGTGAAAAATTAGATATCGGGGTCGAAATAGAATTCCGGGGGTTGGAGTAGGTTCGTAGTGTCATTTGTGACATGTGTGCAAACGTTTAGGTCATTCAGACGTGGTTTGGTTGGTTTCGGCGTCGTTGGCGAATTTTGGAAGTTTAGAAATCCTTAGTCTTGAATTCGTGGTTAATTCGGTGTTTTGGTGTTATTTTGGGTGTTCCGAAGGTTCGACTAAGTTTGTATGGGGTTATGTGACCTAGTAGTGTAATTTTTTGAGGTTCCGAGGACCTCAGGATGATTTCGGAAGGTTAACGGGAAGTTTGAAGTTGGAAAATACAGCTGGTGCTGCTGTTCTTGTGTGGTCGCACCTGCGGGTTGGGAACCGCAGGTGCGAGTTTCGCAAGTGCGAAATTTAGTCGCAGGTGCGGAGTTTGGAAGCCTGGGGTTTTATCGCAGAAGCAGATGAGGGGTCTCACCTGCGAGCCCACAGGTGCGAAGAGGTGATCGCAGGTGCGATTTTAGGACCTTAAGTGACTTCCAGATGCTCTATTCGAACCACAGATGCGGTTTTGCTGGGCAGAAAGGTATAAATTGAACCCTTCGCGAATTTTGGTCATTCTTCACAATTTCAACTTGGGTTTTGGAGCTTTTGTAGGGTTTTGAAAAGGAGATTCAAGGGGAAACTCGTTGAGGTAAGGTTTTTGAACTTAATACTCGAATCTATGATGAATTTCAGTTGTTTAAGCATGGAAATTGTAGTAATTAGGGGTGAAAATTGGGGAAACTAGGGCTTGGAATTTTTGGAGAGTAATTTAAGGATTTGAAGGACCAAACGATGTCGGATTTTGATGAATTTGGTATGGTTAGACTCATGAGTGAATGAGCTTGCTAGGTTTTTAAATTTTGTCAGATTTCGAGATGTGGGCTCGGGGGCCGGGTTTGATCCAATTTCGGGTTTTGGTCTAATTTTGTAGTATTTCTTGTGGAATTCATTCCATTAGCGCGTATTGATGGTATTGTACTGATTGTGAATAGATTTGGAGCATTCGGAGGCCGAGTCAAGAGGCAAGAGCATTGTGGTGTAGAGAATTGACCGGTTTGAGGTAAGTAACGATTGTAAATCTAGTCCTGAGGGTACGAAANAAACCTGATAAGTGGTTTGGTTTGGCTATTGCATTTCTTCTCTATTTGCAATTTTGCTTGGTTGTATACTTGTTTTATGAGCATATCTCCTATATGTTGGATTGTTAACTGGTACAGATTTAGCATATTATCTCTTGTACATCAAGGAGACTTTATCTGTGTTTTCGTGATTTGATGATATTATTGGTGTGTACTTATGGAAATTAATGATTTGAGAAGGTAATTAGCGAGTATCATTGATAATTATTTCCTCTATTACCTCGCTGAGGTCAGTTATGATATTTGTTGCGTATATAGGGTCGGTTGTACTTATACTACACTCTGTATTTAGATGTGCAGTGTGCAGATCCAGGCGTTGGACCAAGTGGTGAATTGTTGTGGTCATTGTTCTAAGTTGCCGAGAGACGAGGTAGAGCTGCATTTCGATCGCAGTCTTTGGCGCCTCTTTACATTTCAGTTGTTGTTGCTTTTATTCAGACAATATTTCTATTTTGTATTTTCATACTTGTACTATTTTAGAGCTCATGACTCTATATTACTAATTCTGGGGAATTTATGTATTGATACAATTATTTATATTATTGGCTTTAGACTTGTACTATTTTCGTTATTTCTATTATCATGTTCCGCTTTTATTATGTTTGGCTTGCCTAGCTAATGAGTTAGGCACCATCACGGCCAATTGGTGGTTTAGGGTCGTGTCATTTACACCAAGTAGCTCTAGTTCAATTCTCAAATAGCATTTATATGAATACTCCTACATGAGTCTAAGATGTCTATACATGATGAAGACTCAACTCGTACATCAATTTGGCACTCTCCAAGTGTCCCACAATTCACTAACAAGACTCATGCATATGAAAAATTCACGAATGTGAATATGTCAATGATATGCATGAATGCTTCTACATGAGTCTAGGATATCAATGCATGATCAAGACTCAACCATAATCAATTTCCAATACATTCCTTGTGCTCCAATATGATCCAACACTTCCCACATGCTCCAACATGATACGTGTAACACATGAGCTCACAGGGACAAATATAACATGGGAAATCACCTGACTCCGGAGCGACGGATCCATATCCAAGGGCCAGCACAGAAATCCATCGTGCTATAACAATATCAATATCACAATAACAAAATGGTATAAACTAGCGTATTATAATAATAACAGTCACATGACATAAACCATGTGCCATAATGAATTCATTCGCATGGCATAAACTTCGTGCCATAACAATATCTTCCACATGGACAACTCACGCATCATAATCATCTCAAATCGCACTAATAACTCACGTGACATAATCTTAATCCATATAAAAGAACCATATGCAGGGATATATGCGTATGAATAACAAATAATCATGTATAATGCACATGGACAAACAAATAACCATACATGGATGTACTCATGTGTATAAGAGATAATCTCTATGCACGATGTATGCATATGTGTAACGTATGACTACAACTCTAACAGGTAATCCATCATACAGATAGCTATAATGTCTAAATAAAGTAACAAATCTTAGACATGATCTCTAGCATGAATAAGAAAGACCAAGTAGTCATATAAATAATTAAAGCATACCACAAGTAAAGTATATACCAAAATAAGACATAACAAAGTGTAAGGTCTATTTCGAGCATGATATAACTTTAGTGCCCGCATATACATTTGTCACCTCGCATATACATCAATTCCAAACACATAGCATATAGCATATATATAACGATCCGACCGGTTGTTTCGAGAGTTATAGCCTCGTTTTTTCCATTTCTACTTCTTTTTGTGTTATTCAATTGTATTATGTTGTATCGGGTTAGTAGGTTCAGGACCGGAGTGATTTTAGAGCGAATTGAGACACTTAGTCTCTTAAGTAGAAACTTAAGTTGGAAAAGTCAACCGGATGTTGACCTATGTATAAACAATCTCGGATTTGAATTCTGATGGTTCTGTTAGCTCCGTTAGGTGATTTTGGACTTAGGAGTGCGTCCGGAATGTGATTTTAAGGTCCTTGGCAGAATTAGGCTTGAATTGGCGAAATTAGAAATTTGGTGATTTTCGGTCGGCAGTGAAAAATTAGATATCGGGGTCGAAATAGAATTCCGGGGGTTGGAGTAGGTTCTAGTGTCATTTGTGACATGTGTGCAAACGTTTAGGTCATTCAGACGTGGTTTGGTTGGTTTCGGCGTCGTTGGCGAATTTTGGAAGTTTAGAAATCCTTAGTCTTGAATTCGTGGTTAATTCGGTGTTTTGGTGTTATTTTGGGTGTTCCGAAGGTTCGACTAAGTTTGTATGGGGTTATGTGACCTAGTAGTGTAATTTTTTGAGGTTCCGAGGACCTCAGGATGATTTCGGAAGGTTAACGGGAAGTTTGAAGTTGGAAAATACAGCTGGTGCTGCTGTTCTTGTGTGGTCGCACCTGCGGGTTGGGAACCGCAGGTGCGAGTTTCGCAAGTGCGAAATTTAGTCGCAGGTGCGGAGTTTGGAAGCCTGGGGTTTTATCGCAGAAGCAGATGAGGGGTCTCACCTGCGAGCCCACAGGTGCGAAGAGGTGATCGCAGGTGCGATTTTAGGACCTTAAGTGACTTCCAGATGCTCTATTCGAACCACAGATGCGGTTTTGCTGGGCAGAAAGGTATAAATTGAACCCTTCGCGAATTTTGGTCATTCTTCACAATTTCAACTTGGGTTTTGGAGCTTTTGTAGGGTTTTGAAAAGGAGATTCAAGGGGAAACTCGTTGAGGTAAGGTTTTTGAACTTAATACTCGAATCTATGATGAATTTCAGTTGTTTAAGCATGGAAATTGTAGTAATTAGGGGTGAAAATTGGGGAAACTAGGGCTTGGAATTTTTGGAGAGTAATTTAAGGATTTGAAGGACCAAACGATGTCGGATTTTGATGAATTTGGTATGGTTAGACTCATGAGTGAATGAGCTTGCTAGGTTTTTAAATTTTGTCAGATTTCGAGATGTGGGCTCGGGGGCCGGGTTTGATCCAATTTCGGGTTTTGGTCTAATTTTGTAGTATTTCTTGTGGAATTCATTCCATTAGCGCGTATTGATGGTATTGTACTGATTGTGAATAGATTTGGAGCATTCGGAGGCCGAGTCAAGAGGCAAGAGCATTGTGGTGTAGAGAATTGACCGGTTTGAGGTAAGTAACGATTGTAAATCTAGTCCTGAGGGTACGAAACCCTAGATTTTGTATCATTCTACTATTTGTAGTGACGCACATGCTAGGTGACGGGCGTGTGGGCATGCACTATTGGGGATTGTGACTTGGTTCATTCCATAGCAACCGTAAAGTTGCATATTATGTTGAAACTACATACTTATATGTTTTAGAAAGAGTTTCTGTAAATTGGGCTGAATGCCATGTTCAGGCCTTGTGCCAGTGCTGTTTGGACCCTTAGGGGCTGTTTCTTACCATCCTCTCATTGTTTTCGATTGAAAATCCATACTCAGTCATGTTTATACTTGTTTACCGTGTAACTCAGTTTTATGACTCTATTTTGATGCATATAAATGATTTGGGCCGAATTCCCTGTTTTACTGAAATGCCCGAGTGGCTTGAGAGGTTTATGACTGAGTGAGGCCGAGGGCCTGATTTGTGAGGATGAGTGTGGATCGGGGCTGCCCGCCTGCA
>AWOL01S0217320.1:0-11032 GCA_000715115.1 Nicotiana otophora
GAAGTGCTCCTTACAGCCCTGTAGACTCTCGAAGATAAGTACAGACGTCTCTGTGCCGATCCGCAAGACTCTACTAGACTCGCTTATGACTCGTGAGATCTAAGTGAACCTATTGCTCTGATACCATGTAGTCACGACCCAAAATCCTTGAAAGGTCGTGATGGCGTCGGACACTACTGTCAGGCAAGACAACACCAATAATTAGTAAATTCTCATTTTAATATTTCTGAAATCGTAAATTTCGTTCAATTAAATAATAAATAATGAACTTCACAGAGTAAATAATAATATTTTTCGAAAATTTCACTACTGAATAATCCCATAATCATCCCAGAACCCGGTGTCATAAGTGCATGAGCCTCAACTAAGAATGTAAAACAAAATACAACATTTGCCCGAAATACAAATTGGACAGGAAAATATAAATACTTTTAAGGAGACTCTGCTGGTTGCGGACTCGTAACGTTGAAGGCAGTTCACGTAAGTCCTCGAAATAACCGCGCCTCTACACCCATAAGGCCACTAGGCATATATGCACCTGCACAAAAATGTGCAGCAAGTTTAGTACGAGTATATAAATCAACGTGTACCCAGTAAGTATCCTGCCTAATCTCGAAAAAGTAGTGACGAGTGGCCGGCTCCAACACTTACTATGGGCTATTGATAAAATGTTAATGATATAAATAAGCATAGGTTACGTAGGACGGCTCTATGCTCAATGTCGTGAAATAAGTAGACAATTCTTTTGTTCATAAGAAATTTCCAAATATGTTTTCATCTCTTAACAATTTATATCTCCGGCCAACGAGGCCATATAAATTATCAATAATTCGAAAACAATCAATTATATCATGCGCAAATCATGCCAGGGTCGTACGGACCGATCCAACATAATATTAAATTGTGCACTGCCGGAGAGTCGAACGACACGAACCATAGATGCATCTATTTAATCTACCGAGGTGTTCAACCCGTTCCACAAAAGTAAACACAATCAAACAATTACTCAAATAATTAATTAAGGGGCAATTACCCAAGGAAAGTGTCACTCCTCTTTTAACGGTCAAGAAAACAAGTTTAATCCTTTTAGAAATTTATTTACCAAGTTCGATATAGTTTAAGAAATTTAAATTGACAATGAGGTTACAATTATCGCAAGTATGGCATGAGTTTGGGGTCCTAAACTACCCAAACTTAAGCATAATAGTTGCTACGCACGGACTCTCATCACCTCGTGTGTATGTATCCCCCACAAATAGAAGCACATACTGATTTAGTTCACCTGTGGAGTAAATTCCCTCTTACAAGGTTAGGAAAGAGACTTACCTCGCTCTGAAGTCCCATAACCGGCTCCAACGCCACTCTAGCACCTCAAACTGATGCCCAACGCTCCAAACTAGCCAGACAATGTGCAAACCAATGAAAATATACTCTAATACGCATAACAATTAAATTTACAACAATTCCCAACTCCGCTCGAAAAGTCGATAAAATCACCCTCCGGCCCACGTGCCCGAATTCCTAAATTATTCGAAGATAATCATTACCCATAACTTTATAAATTCAAATATATGATTTATTCCCAATTCTATGCCCAAATTCGTGGTCAAAATCCAAAATACCAAATTTTAGGTTTTCTATCCAAAACCCCCACAATTTCTACTAATTTTCATGTTTAAATTCTTATACAAACCATGTATTTAACTTATAATAAGTGGAGATCACTTACCTTGAGTTGCTTGCTGAAAATCTCCCCCTGAAGCTCTCCAAAATCGCCCAAACCAAATGAAAATGGGAGAAAAATGTGCTAGTCCCATTTTAATGAAACCCCACTGCCCAGCGACATTTTCGCACCTGCGGCTCTTAGGTCGCTTATGCGCGTCCGCTTCTGCGGAACTCTATCCACACCTATGGCCCTTGCCGCTTCTGCGGCTACTGACATCGCACCTTCGCCATCGCAGGTGCGTAAACCCTTCCACTTCTGCGGCTCTCAGCACGCTTGGCTCCTTCCGCTTCTACGAGCCATCTCCCGCACCTATGGGCTCGCACCTGCGACCCTCTTCATGCAGGTGTGGTTACACCAGATGCCCAACTGCTTCAGCTCTTCCTCAAATTCAAATTCGATTTGTTAACCACCCGGAATCCACCCAAGCCCCCCGGGACCCCGTCCAATCACACCAACCAGTCCAATAACATAGCACGGACCTGCTCAAGGCCTCAAATCACATCCAACAACATCGAAATCATGAAGCGCACCCCAATTCAAGCTTAATGAACTTTAGAACTTCAAACTTCTATATTCGATGCCGAAACCTATCAAATCATGTCTGATGGACCTCAAATTTTGCACACAAGTCACATTCGGCATTACGGACCTACTCCAACTTTCGAAATCAGAATCCGACCCCGATATCAAAAAGTCCACTCCCGGTCAAGTTTCTCAAAAATCATCCAAATTCCAACTTTCGCCAAATGATCTTAAAATGACTTGCGTACCTCTAAATCCTCATCCGGACGCGCTCCCAATACCATAATCACCATACAGAGCTATTCCCAGGTTCAGAATCCCAAACGGACATTGATAACATTGAAACACACTTCAACTCGATTTAAATGAAATTCTTCCAAAATGCCAACTTCCATAATAGGCGCTGAAATGCACCCGGGACATCCAAAGCCCGATCCGAACATACACCAAGTCCAAAATCATCATACAAACATGTTAGAACTTTAAAATCCTGATTCGAAAGTCGTTTACTCAATAGTCAAAGTTTGGTCAACTCTTTCAACTTAAAGTTTCCAAATTTAGAATTTTCTTTCCAAACCGACTCTGAACTTTTCGAAATTTAATTTCGACCACGCGTACAAGTCATAACACCTTAAGCGAAGCCACTCAAGGCCTCGAACCGCCGAATGACGCGCCAGGGATCAAAACGACCAGTCGGGTTGTTACAGTTCTAGTCTAGCCAGATACTACACATGCCAATGGAACTCAAATAAGAAGGAAACCAGGTTATTACTTAGTAGAAAATTGGGTTTTTACACAATTGACCCGTGTATGTACTCGTCACCTCACGTACATGACGCTGATATATCAAAAACAGTACAAATCCTACGGGAAGTTCCCCCACCCTAAGTTAGGCAAGCCACTTACCTCGAACCAAGCCCAATCAATCGGTAAGAATGCTTTTTCCACAAATATCCAAATCTGAATGGCTCAAATCTAGCCAAAATAATTCAAACAGTCAACAAAAATTATAGAAATCAATTTTATAATAAAATACTATATTTTTCAATAAAAATCCGAAATTAACTCAAAAACCACATGTGGGGCCCAAGTCTCGGAATCCGGCAAAACTCAGAAAATCCAACAACTCATTCAATTACGAGTCCAACCATACATGTTTCACTCAAATCCGACTCTAAATCGATATTGAAATCTCAAAAAATCATTTCTATGAGATGTTTCCCAAATTTCCATCCCAACACACTAATTAAATGGGGAAAACAATGATATATTCATGTATATTGATCAAATCCGAGTTAGAATCACTTACCCCAATGTCGTTCCTTGAAAATCTATCAAAACTCGCCTCTCCTCGAGCTCCAATTCGTCAAAAATGGCACAGGGGACGAAGTCCCCTGTTTTATAATTCTGTCCAGGCAGCACTCGGTCCTGCCTCGATCCTGGCCCTCGATCATTGCTTCAATCATGGCTTAGAGCATGGCCATCGATCCTGAGCCTTCTATCATGGCCCTCGATCCTGAGCCTCGATCATGGCCCTCGATCCTGAGCCTCGACCCTGGCTTCGATCTTGGGCTCGATTTCTGTATTTCCAGCATAAGAAAATTTGCAGCAGCTGTGTTAGTCCAATGTTTGATCTGTTAACATTCGAAACTCACACGAGGCTCTCGGGACCTCAAACAAATACACCAACAAGTCCTACAACATCATACGAACTTACTTGAAACCTCAAATCACATAAAATGACGCTAAAACCATGAATCACACCCCAATTCAAGCTTAATGAAACTTAAGTATTTACAACTTCTACATTCGATGCCGAAACCTATCAAATCAGGTTTGATTGACCTCAAATTTTGCACACAAGTCATAAATGACATAAAGAGCTATAAATATTTTTGGAACTGGATTCTGACCCCGACATCAAAAAGTCAACTCCCCGAATAAACTTCCAAACTTAAATTCTTATTTTAGCCATTTCAAGCCTAAATGAGCTACATACCTCCAAAACACAATCCGGACACGCCCATAAACCCAAAATCACCTAACAGAGCTAATGGAACTGACGAAATTCCATTCCGGAGTCGTCTTCATATAGTTCCGACTACGGTTCAAATTCTAAGGCTTAAACCTCCATTTAGGGACTAAGTGTCCCAAAACACTCCAAAAACCAAACTGAAACCTCCCGGCAAGTCACAATAGCAAGAATAGATATGTGAGAAACAGTAAATAGGGTATCAGGGCTATTACTTTTAAAACGAGCGGCCGGGTCGTTACATCCTCCCCCTCTTAAAATAATCATTCTTCCTCGAACGAGCATAGAGACATACATGAAGTGGTGAAAAGATGAAGATAACGGCTACACATATCCTGCTCGGTCTCCCAAGTCTCCTCCTCGATCGGATGACCTCTTCACTGAACCTTCATGGAAGAAATGTCCTTTGACCTCAGCTTTCGAGCATGCCTGTCCAAAATAGTCACTGGTTCCTCAACATAAGATAGAGCCTTGTCCAACTGAACTGAACTGAAGTCTAACACATGAGACGGATCGTCATGATACTTCCAGAGCATGGAAACATGGAATACTGGATGAACTGCAGAGAGACTGGGTGGTAGGGCAAGTCTATAAGCCACCTTCCTAACTCTCTCAAGAATCTCAAAAGGCCCAATATACCTAGGGCTCAACTTTCCCTTCTTCCCGAACCTCATAACACCCTTCATAGGCTAAACCCGGAGCAAGACCCGCTCACCAACCATGAATGCAATATCACGAACCTTTCAGTCCGCATAACTCTTCTGTCTGTACTAGGCCGTGCGAAGTCTATCCTGAATCCGCTTAACCTTCTCCAAGGCATCCTGAACCATGTCTGTACCCAATAATCTAGCCTCTCCCGGCTCAAACCATCCCATTGAAGACCGACACCTCCTATCATACACAGCTTCATACTATGCCATCTAAATGCTGGACTGATAAATAATATTGTAAGCAAATTCCTCAAGTGTCAAGAACTGGTCCCAAGCACCCACAAAATTTAACACACAAGCACGAAGCATATTCTCTAGTATCTGAATAGTGCACTCGGACTGTCCGTCCGTCTGAGGGTGAAATGTTGTGCTCAACTCAACCCGAGTACCCAGTTCCTGTTGTGCAGCCCTCCAGAACCGTAATGTAAACTGCGTACCCTGATCAGAGATGATAGATACCGGTACGCCATGAAGCCTAACGAACTCGCAGATGTAAATTTGAGCCAACTGCTCGGAAGAGTAGGAAGTCATCACAGCAATGAAATGAACCAACTTGGTCAGCCTATCCACAATCACCCAAACTGCATCAAACATCTGCTGAATTCGTGGGAGCCTAACAACGAAATCCATAGTGATTCGCTCCCATTTCCACTACGAAATCTCCAAATTCTTAAGCAACACACCCGGCCGTTGATGCTCATACTTCACCTGCTAGCAATTTAGGCACCGAGCAACATACTTCACTATGTCTTTCTTCATTCTCCTCCACTAGTAGTGTTGTCTCAAGTCCTGATACATCTTTGAGGCACCCAGATGAATGGAGTACCACGAGCTGTGAGCCTCCTGGAGAATCAAATCACGCAAACCATCTACATTGGGCACACATATCCGGCCCTGCATCCTCAACACACCGTCATCACCAATAGTCACATCTCTTGAACCATGTCCTGAAGGGTGAGCAGATGGGGGTCATCATACTGACGCTCCTTGATACGATCATAAAGAGAAGACCGAAAGACCACACAAGCCAATACTCGACTCAGCACAGAAGTATCCAATCTCGCAAACTGGTTGGCTAAGGCCTGAACATCCAACGCCAATGGCCTCTCTGCTGCTGGTAGATATGCTAAACTCTCCAAACACTCTGCCCGGCGACTCAAAGCATCACTACCACATTGGCCTTCCCAGGGTGGTACAAAATTGTGATATCATAATCCTTAAGCATCTCCAACCACCTCCTTTGACGCAAATTAAGATCCTTCTTCTTGAACAGATGTTGCAAACTCCGGTGATTGGTGTAAATCCCACAAGGAACACCATACAAATAATGCCGCCAAATCTTCAAGCATAGAACAATAGCTGCTAACTCATAGTTGTGGACATGATAGTTCTTTTCATGCACCTTCAGTTGTATGGACGCGTAGGCAATCACCCTACCATCCTGCATAAATACCGTGCTGAGACCAATCAGTTGATGCATCACAATATATAGTATAAGACCCCAAACCTGTAGGCAATACCAACACTGGGGATGTAGTCAAAGCTATCTTGAGCTTCTGAATATTCTACTCACATTCCTCTATCCACCTGAACGGAGCACCCTTCTGGGTAAGCCTGGTCATAGGTGCTGCAATAGATAAGAAACCCTCTACAAATCGACGGTAATACCCCGCCAAACTAAGAAAACTCTAGATCTCTGTAGCTGAGGACGGTCTGGGTCAACTCTGCACTGCTTCAATCTTCTTTGGGTCTACCTTGATCCCCTCACTCTATACTATATGACTTAAGAATGCCACTGAGTCTAGCCAAAACTCACACTATGAAAATTTTGGATATAACTTCTTTTCCCTAAAAGTCTAAAGCGCAGTCCTCAGGTGTTGCTCATGATCCTCCCGACTCCGGGAGTACACCAGAATGTCGTCAATAAACACAATGACGAATGAGTCAAGATAAGGCCGGAACACACTGTGCATCAAATGCATAAAAGTTGTTGGGGCATTGGTCATCCCAAAAGACATAACAAGCAACTCATAGTGACCATATCTGGTCCTGGAAGAAGTCTTCAGGATATCTGGCTCCCGAATTTTCAACTAATGATAACCTGAACGTAAGTCAATCTTGGAAAACACTCTGGCACCCTATAACTGATCAAATAGGTCATCAATACGAGGCAAAGGATACCGGTCTTCACTGTGAATTTGTTTAACTGGCGATAATCAATGCACATACGCATAGAACCATCTGTTTTCTTCACAAACAAGACAGGAGCACCCCAAGGTGATACACTGGGACGAATGAAGCCCTTACCAAGCAACTCCTGTAACTGCTCCTTCAACTCATGAGGAGTCATACAGTATGGAGGAATAGAGATAGGCTGAGTGCCCGGCAACAGATCAATGCCAAAATCAATATTTCTGTCGGGCGGCCTGTCCGGAAGATCAGCTGGAAACACATCTGGAAAGTCCCTCACTACTTGAACTAACTCAATTGTAGGGGTATCAATGCTGACATCTCTCACATAAGCTAGATACGCGTCACACCCCTTCTCAACCATTCGTTGAGCTTTAAGAAATGAAATAACTTTACTGGGAGTATACTCTAAGGTACCTTTCCACTCTAATCGTGGAAATCTTGGCATAGCCAGCATCACGGTCTTAGCGTGACAATCAAGAATAGCATAATGGGGCGATAACCAGTCCATGCCCAAAATAATATCAAAGTCCACCATGCTAGGCAATAATAAATCGGCTCTGGTCTCAAAACCATTAAGAACAATCAAACACGACTGATACACGCGGTCCACAACAAAATAATCTCCCATAGGAGTAGACACATAAATAGTGGAAATCAAAGAATCCCGAGATATGCCCAAATACGGAGCACAATAAGAGGACACATAGGAATATGTAGAGCCTGGTCAAATAATACCGACGCAACTCTATGACAGACTGGAACAATACTTGAAATGACAGAATTAGAAGGAACTGCCTCTGTACGAGCAGGAAGGGCATAATATCTGACCTGGCCTCCCCTTATAGGGCGACCTCTACCTCCCCGACCTACACCTCGGGCTGGCTGAGCAGGTGGGGTGGAAGCTGGTATTGTAATCATAGCTTGAGGACCCAGTAGAGCGCGTTGTGATTGAGAAGTCTGTGGAGGTGCACTCTGGGCAATCCCTTACCATATGGCGAGTGTTGCCACACTCAAAACAAGCTTTGGGAGGGCGTGGCTATTGGGGCTGGCTGCCAGATCTGCAGGACTGGCCGCTAGAAATACCCAGTATAAGAGGCACACTAGATATTGGCGGTGCATAATAAGGCTCCTGGGGCCTAGAAAGGGCCGGGACATCACTGGCGGCTGGAAGATCTAAATGAACGGGGTGACTCACATAACCCTTACCATGGAGAGCTGCTGGGGCACGAGTACCAGAATAATAACCAGTCTCTCGAGACCTCTTGGCCTCTCTCTCCTGGGAAAGCATGCCCTCTTATCTCCTGGCAATACTCACAACCTGCTGATAAGAAATATCCATCTCCAACTCTATGGCTATACTAATCCGGATGTTGGCGTGGAGTCCTTCAATAAACCATCGAACCCTCTCTCGAACTGTGGCAACCAAGGTCAGTGCATGTCAGGCCAAATCACTGAAACAGACTATATACTCTGACACAATCATAGATCCCTGGCGCAGATGCTCAAACGCCACGCACCATGAGTCCCTGAGGCTCTGAGGGACATACTCTCTCAAAAACATGTTTGGGAACTGAGTCCATGTAAGAGAAACTGCCTCATCCGGACTACTCAGATCATAAGCACACCAACACTGATAGACTGCTCTTCTAAGCTAAAATGTAGTAAAAGAAACCCCGCTCGTCTCCACTATGCCCATAGTATGGAGAATACAATGAAAATCCTCCAGAAAACCCTTAGCATCATCTATAGACAATCCATTGAAGGTACGTGGGTGGTACTTCTTGTACCTCTCAAGTCTGAGCTGCTCCACCTCAGAAGTTGTTGCCCTAACCTCGGGCTGAGCTGGAGCTACCGGCTGCATTGGTATAATCTCTAGAACCTGGTCGACCTGAACCCGTTGCTCTGGAGTACCGGCGATGGGAGTCTATGCTCTTCCCCTGTCCTGAGATGTGGCAGGAGCAAATGGAATCAATCCAGCCTAAGCTAAGGTGCTGAACATGCTCAGAAACTAGGGTAGAGTCTTCTGGAGGGTTGGTGCAGAAACATATACCTCAAGTGTCTACCCTCCAACTAGAGCTACTGGGGGCTCCTATGTAGCAGCTCGTGTGGGTGCTCTGACTGCACCACATGGACGTCCTCGGCCTCTACCCCAGCCCCGGCCTCTCGCGGCTCTAGTAGGGAGCACGGGTGCCTGGTCATCAGATCCTCCAGTACAGGTCCTCACCATCTGTGAGAAAGAATATGTTACAGAAGTTTAGAATTTGTTTGATGCCAACAAATTTCGCACGACAAGGAATCAAAGAAGCATAATTTTTCCTAACAGTTCCATAGCCTCCCGAAGATAAGTATGGACGTCTCTGTACTGATCCGCGAGACTCTAATAAACCGGCTTGTGACTCACGATACCTACGAACCTAGAGCTATGATACCAACTTGTCACTACCCAATTTTCCCTCCGTATGACGCCGTGACAACACCTAGTTTCTATGACTAGGTAAGCCTAACATTTTGCGGAATAAATGAAATGAAAACATAAATTTAACAACTAATTGTAGCAATAACACTATAACTGAGTACCATGCCACTTGGCATGTACAATAACTAACTCCTCAATATACTACACAGCATTCCAAAAACCCAGAACATCATGAATCATAAACTACAGAAGGAAAATCTAGTGTCTCTATACATCCGACTTTATCAAAGAAAATACAAAAGATAATGGACATGGGGAAGAGTAGAAGGGGACTCCGAGGTCTGCGGATGTGACAGATATACCTTGAAGACTCCAAAGTTGTCCCAACTTACTGATAGTGCGGCTGATAAGAAGTACCTGGATCTGCACACGAAAATATGTGCAGAAAAGTAGCACGAGTACACCACAATCGGTACCCAGTAAGTGCCAAGCCTAACCTCGGTCGAGTAGTGACGAGGTTAGGTTAGGGCCCTACTGGTATACATATAATAACACAAGATAGAATGAAATACCGCAGTAATACAAAGACTAAAATTTAACAAGAATGAGATCATAGAATACAATAGCTCAGTACGCAGAGATAACAACAAGGGATTTCCCGAGATATCGTCTCGTAGTCCCAAACGTAAATGTGCAAAACAGGGGGATCTCCCGGAATACCGTTACGTAGTCCCAAACTAAATATGCAGTACAGAGGGATCTCCCGAAATACCGTTCCGTAGTCCCAAAAGTAAATATGCAGTATAGGGGGATCTCCCGGAATACCGTTCTGTAGTCCCAAAGTAAATATGCAGTACAGCGGGATCTCCCGGAATACCGTTCTGTAGTCCCAAAGTAAATATGCAGTACAGCGGGATCTCCCGGAATACCGTTTCGTAGTCCCAAAGTAAATATGCAGTACATGGGAATCTCTCGGAATACCATTCCGTAGTCTCAAAATAAATATGCAGTACAGGGGGATCTCTCGGAATAGCGTTTCGTAGTCCCAAAGTAAATATACAGTACAGGGGGATATCTCGGAATACCGTTCGATAGTCCCAAAGTAAATATGCAGGCAAACAATAGAATTCAATAGTTACGGCACGAAAGTTTACACTTCAACCTAAGTACCAGTTAAGGAAAGACATGTAAATTCACTAAACAGGCTGTACGTAGTTTAAGTAAATAGTTAAGGCAAGTAGGGATGCTATTCTAGTCTAGCCGAATACCACACATGCCGATGGAACTCAAATAAGAAGGAAATCAGGTTATTACTTAGTAGAAAAATCAGGTTTTTACATAATTAGCCCATGTATGTACTCGTCACCTCACGTACATGATGCTCATATATCAAAAACAGTACAAATCATACGGGGAGTCCCCCCCCCCCCCCC
>AWOL01S0217327.1:0-14675 GCA_000715115.1 Nicotiana otophora
ACAAGCTTTGCCAAAGCATTGTGTGACTTGCGGGCAAGTATTAATCTAATACTTTATGATGTGTTTAAGAAATTAGGTTTGGGTGATCCAAGGGCTACTTCTATGAAGATTTTTATGGTGGATCGAACTCTGAAAAAGCAGTTGGGGGCCATTGATGACATTCTTGTCAAGGTGGGTCATTTTTACTTTCCAGCTGACTTTGTGATATTGGATTGCGAAGTGGATAGAGAGGTCCCCATCATACTTGGTAGACCAATTTTGGCTACGGGGCAGGCCATTTGTGATGTGAAAGTAGGAGAACTGAAATTTTGCTTGAATGATGAAGAAGAAATCTTCCATATCCAGAAGTCAATGAAGCAATCACATGACTATGGAGTTATCTCTATGATTGATACAGTAGATGAAATGGTAGATGAGGATATGCAAGAAATGCGTCATGGAAAGATGTGATGATTCATATGCTTTGGATTTATTATTGGTATCGACCGAATTTGTGAGTTTTGTGCTTGGAATTGGGTTGTGGTTGAGTGCTGAATTCTGTTGCTAGCTTGATTGTCTAGTTGTTTTTATGAGTCTGGCTTGTGTTGTGATTTTCTCGAGGGAAAGCAAAGAGTAAGTTTGGGAGAGTTGATAAGTTGGTATTTTCCCCAACTTCTCTTATGCCTTTTAATAGAGTTATGCCCTAGTTGATGTGATTAATGGACTAATTATATTTTGAATTATATAATTGCAGGTCATGAAGTTGGGTGAGAATTAAGAGATTGAAAATCATCAAAGATCTACAAGAAAAATATCAAATTCAGTCCACAACTGAAGAACAAAGCTAAAGAAGCAAAAGTCCATCCTAAGTGGGCCACGCAAGTCACCCACGCATTTGGAGAACTAAGAGGCTGGAAGTTTAAGTTCTGGAAGTGGCCACGCACTGAAAGCTGAAGAAATAGAGTACTGGGCCATGCATCCTGCGTGGGCCACACAACTTGGCCATGCAAGACCCAACGGGGATAATTTTATCAGCTTTTTAGAAGAGCATAAATAGTATGTTTTTTGACAACTTTTGACAGGGAATATTATACGAGCGGATGTGATCTTTCCTAAGAGTTAACAAGTGACACCACGGTTTCTCAATCTTTTTCTTCTCTATTAGTATCAATGACAAGATTAAAGGGTAATTTGATTGTTTCTTCTATTGTCATGTCTAGCTAAACTCATTAGCTAGGGTTGTGAAAATGGAGTGGTGTTATAGCTATGGGTTATTAATGTAGATTCATCTTTTGATTAAATATTGTGTTATCTAATTGCTCCATGCTTTCTTGTATGATTTAGTGGTTGCAAACACTAGATTAATGCCTATCACACTTAGTTCTAACTTGGAAAGGTGGAACCGAGTTTAGGTATAAAGCAATTAGCAAGGAATTTGGTAGATTAAGGAATTAATCTCCTCTCAATTAATGGAATCAAACTAGGAATATGGAGATTCTTACTTGGGCATTAACAATTGTATGCATAGATCTCTAAATAGCTTGGAAAGGCATTTGTGAGTAAAAACCTCTTAGTGTTGGAAAATATTAAGTTGGTATTATTGATATTGTTGTCATAACACATGTTTGATTGATTGGAATCGAATACATCTACACCCATAGCATAGCGTACACGAAGGATGAGCAGCCCTAGTGCTTTCTCTCATTGATTACTACTCTTTAATTATTTTCGCATTCTAAGTGTTTGATTAAATTTCGTAGTCATAATTTTAGAAGTAATTGCAGAAAATCAATCTTTTATTTGAAGATTACTTTAAGTTCATTGAATTCACACACACTTTGACATTCTAGCACACACCATACTTCTCGTGGGATCGACCCTAATCTTGTTGGGTTTATTATTGCAATCGACCGTACTACTTTCAAACTGAGAGTAGGATTGGATGTGACCAGGCAATGGCGTGGATAAATACGGAAAGAATCCTTGAGAGTGTTAAATTACCATGAATTACTCTTGTGACAAACTCAATAAATAGCCAACAAAGTAATCTCCTTAAAATAAGGATGTAAGTATGTGAGGATCTGATTGGATGTCGACATCCTTAAAGAAAGGATATCATATTCCTTTCCAATTGAAAGACAGGCAAATAACGTGCTAAGGCAGCATGTTAAATGGATTATTATCTTATGTAATCTACTAATTGTTATTCAAACATGAGTGGCCTGCAACTATTTATGTATATCACCAAAACGCCGCGTGAAGCCACGTACAAAAACAATAAGTGAAAGAGTGGTTCTTAGTCTTCAAAACAAAAATTGACAAGTCTTGAAGTAGGTAGCATTTGTAAACATATGAATTTTATTGAATTAAAGTTCATATTAAATTTGGATAAAATTTAATTTAATACTTCGCTTTTCATTATGGGACTGGCCATGTAGAATTTTTGTCTAGGGTAGTTAGTGACAATATTGTGTTTTACGACTTTGCTTTTTAGTGCATGTCCTATTTACTAGTTATCGTTTTTGCTTTGCATCTTTCTTCTGCATTTCATGGTGTTCCTATTTTTCTATGATTGTTGTGGTGATACTAATGTTTTCTCCTCTTGTCATTTTGTCTTTTTGTTTTCTTGAGTTGAGGGTCTTTCGGAAACAGCCTCTCTACTCCTTTGGGGTAGGGGTAAGGTCTGCATATACACTACCCTCCCCAAACTCCATTAATGGGATTATACTAGGTTGTTGTTGTTGTTGTTGTTGTTGTTGTTGTTGTTATATATTAAATTTGGATAATTTTTAAATTCAAATTAGTTATTTAAGTCTACCATGGATTTAAATTAAAGTCCAACTTTATTTGGGCCAATCCATTTAGTTGGACTCCAAAAGACGAACCCATTTTACTAGCCCAAAGTCCAAATGGCTAGTAGTCTGTCTTAAAGCCCAGGCTCATGACACATGTCAAGTGACGCGGCAATCCAAGTCAAAAGAACGAGCCAATAAAATCATGCCATGTATCAAATGATGTGGCAATCCAATCCAAATAAATGAGCCAATGAAATCACGACATATGTCAAGAAAGGATGGGCATACCAAATTAAATCAATAACCAATAGAGTTGTGCCAAGTGTCTAGATGGTATTGGTCAATTCAAATAAATCAATCAAATCGCAGAGCCACACCACTCCCTACAACTATAAATAGAGGTCTTCATAAAGCTAGAAGACACCAGAAGTGATAACAAGAAGCAAGTAGAGAGCTCGTGGATCAAACACGACAGATTTCTCTACAAGCTACAAGTTCAAGCACTCAAGCTACAAGTTCAAGTTCACGATCAAGAACGAAGACAAATCAAATACCAAGGCGCTCCAGATCAAATTACTTGTTCGTGGTCAAATCCAAATCCAAGTTCAAGGAGGAGATTTAAGACCAAGCCTTATAAGTCCTTGAATTAAAATCAAAATCAAGTTCATCAAGATAGTTTACATTCTTGAAGAATCAGAGGAATACAATAGAGATTGCAACACTCAATATTTATTGAAATCAAATACTATATTTATTACGCAATTTTCTAGTCTTGATTATTTACTTTTCTCGATGCGAAAATTTATTGTTACAGCCATAATCATCCTCATCGTCCGCTCCGTGCACCTTCTGTTTTTCCGGCTCGGTTGAGGCCGGTATCATTGATTGCTATTTAGTTTCTTTTCTTTGGTCGGTTCTCTGTTTTTTATGTTTAAACCGCAAGCACCAGGATTACTTCATCGAACATTTCCTTTGCAGACGACTATTCCCCGTAGACTATTTTGACTCCTCACGAAGTGGGAAATTCGAGCGCCTAATGTAAGGTCGAAGGCACTGATCTCATGCTGTGAACCCATGGCCTTCCGAACAAGGCGCTGTACCTCATATCCCCTTCGATCACGTAGAACTTTGTTTCTTGGGTGGTCCCGGCAGTGTTTACCGGTAAAGTTATCTCACCCTTGGCAGTCTCGCAGGGTATGTTGAATCCGTTCAATACCATGATCGCAGGTACAATTTGGTCCTGCAACCTCAGTTGTTCTACGACCAATGATCAGATAATGTTGGCCGAGCTACATGAATCAATCAACACACGTTTAACCCGAGATTTATTTATAAGTACAGATATTACCAGTGCATCGTTGTGAGGTTGTACGATGCCCTCGGCGTCATCGTCGCTGAACGATATGGCTCCTTCCGCGACGTAATCCCGAGTGCGGTTTTCCCTCGTGATAGAAACTTTGAGGAGTTTTATCATTGGCCCTTGGGGATATCCACTCCCCCAATGATCATGTTGATCACGTGCTGGGGCTCCTCTTGTTCGACCTATTTGTTGGCGTCCCTGTTTCTGAAGTGGTTTTTGGCTCGCTCGCTTAGGAATTCCCTAAGGTGTCCATTGTTGAACGATCGAGCTACTTCTTGTCTTAACTGTCGACAATCTTCGATCCTATGACTGTGAGTACCGTGGTATTTATACACCAAGCTATGATCTCTCTCAGTGGGATCGTACTACAGTGGTCTTGGCCACTTGGTCTCTTTGATACATCCTATGGCTGACACTATGCTTGCAGCGTCTACATTGAAATTATACTCGGTAATCTCGGTGCTTCCCTACTCCCAAGCGACCTGTCAAACCCGCTCTTGCTCATCAGGCCCCAGCTACCCTGTACGACTGATATCGATCTCGGACCGGCCTTAGCTCATGATCGATGATTCTCTTAGATCTGTCACTGGTTCTATTGGGATACATGGACCCCAAAGAGGCTCCGAGTTGGCCTTCCTCGACTCTGATCTTCTATTGATACCTGTTGTAGATGTCGGCTCAGGTGACAGCCGGGTATTCCACCAAGTTATGCTTTAACTATTAAGAAGCCACGAAACTTCGGGGGTTAAGCCCTTGAGTAAATACTTGAACGGCCCAATCATCTGCGACCGAGGGTAGATCCATCTGTTTCATCTGGAACCTCGACACGAACTCCCTAAGCATCTCGTTATCCTCTGCTTGACCTTGAAAATGTCTGACTTCCTCATCTCGACCTTGATGGCGCCGGCATGGACCTTTATGAAATCATCTGCAAGCATAGCAAACGAGTCAATAGAATTTGGAGGCAAGTTGTGATACCATATCATTGCTCCCTTAGACAAGGTTTCCCCAATTTTTTTCAGCAACACCGACTCAATCGCGTCGTCTTCCAGGTCATTCCCCTTTATTGCGCATGTATTGGAGGTTACGTGTTCATTTGGATCCCTGGTCCCATTATACTTAGGAATATCGGGCATTCGAAACCACTTTGGGATCGTCTTCGGTGCCGCGCTAGGGGGGAAAGGCTTCTGAATGAACTTTTTGGAGTCCGGCCCCTTCAATATCGGTGGTGCTCCCGAAATTTGATCGACCCTAGATTTATAAGTTTCCACCTTCTTGTTGTTGGCTTCTATGCTTTTCTCGCCAGACTCCACCTGCTTTGTCAATGCTTTAAGTATCTTCATCACTTCGAAAGTTTCCCCGGTCCCGAATTCTCCTAGTTCCACAATAATTTGTTCATCCCTTCGAGTATTTACCCTAGTCCACTCAGGCTCGACCCTGTTAGGGGCATGGATCGGGTTCTGTAACTGCACTATTGTCGCTTGTTGAGCTTGCAACATTTTAAAAATCAACCGCAAGCTCACGGGCGCCTTCACCTTCCGGCGTCTCTCGAGCTGATGTTCGAGGTGCCCGCAAACGCTATTTTCGAGGTCAGTTGGCAAATTGATGTTGATGTGAGTGAGTGTCGACCGGGTCGGCGGCTGGGACACCATTGGGATTAGTAGGGGGCACTCAGCATCAGCGTTCAAGTGGGAAGACTCAGAATTTGACATCCTTGGACTAACCTGGAATCAAAACTTCAAATAACAAGCGTAAATCAGGGTATGTTATGGATATTCGTATCAAATCACCGCTATTATCCTTAGCCCCACAGTGGGCGCCAAGCTATTTACCTTAAGAGTTAGTAACAATTAAATTTATACGCGGTTTAAAGAATACGTGATTTAATTCAGTACGAATTATCTAAGAACATCAAGAAATTAAATTAAAGAAAAAATAAACGACCAAACCAATCGTAATGTGATGATCAAGACTGATCTTAAGTTGAACACTGAAATTCGGCCTTCGATCGGACCCATGATATAAGCTCGGTTGCGATTAAAGAAGAGAATAACTAAAGAACACTTTGAATAATAGCTAGAAGACAAAAATAGAATTTTATTGCTTTAATTTGCGTGCCAACAATGTGCTAAAATAAAAGAAACTTTTCCTTTTATATAATAGGGGAATTTCAGTCGTAATGCAAGTCTAAATAAGGTGAAAATATTCTTTTTCCTGTAAATGGCGATCCGCAGTTGATATCGGACGAGATTCGCGCCGTAATATCCGGCTGAGGGCGAATATTACGGCTCCCTATCTTGTCATGCCAAATCGTTCCTCCTTTTTCCGTGGTCTCGAAACTTTACTTGGTCCAGGTCTTGATATTTTGTCGTGCCCGATCCCAGATACATCATTCACTCCTCTCGGGTTCCAATACGAGGGGTCCTTCGGCCTTGCCTGTAGTTGTGTAGAACCGTGCTTCCCTCTTGTTTCCTTATCGGGGAATCTGGGAAATATTTGCCCTCGATTTTACCCATACACAAGTAGTACATTAGATAAGGTTCGTGATTTAGACAATCCAATCATTCATGTGTCCCTTTCGAAACTATTAATTTACTTTCTGAACAAAGTTGATGAAAATGCAAAGGGAGCACTTGCCTCCCTTCTTAAAGTACTGCAATGTATTCACTACTGTTAGTACACTGGAATTAATTGCATAAATATGGTTACACTTCACTTGTTTTCTGAGTGAGAATTCTGTTGATTGAGTTTTGGCTATTGTAGACTAGTGTATTACGCATTCATATATGAATATATGATCATCTATGTTACGTGTTGAAAAAATTTGGAAGGAAATGCTGAAAGGGAGTAAAATCACATATGTTGCTCGAATATTCAAAATATGTCTTTACACTTGTTAAATATGAGTTTCAATGATGAAAACATAATATATCGCGTTAGGTGCAGGATCACAAGGGATACAATAAAGGAATCAAGATTCCCTATCATTCACGTATGGACTAAGGAAACAATCCATCAATGGGAGCTCTAGAAGGAAAGGAAAGGAAAAGTATCAATGATTAGAGATGAAAAAGGAAGAAGCAGCAAAAATCTGGAAGAAGAATCAATCAATGATTTGATAGATGATTGATGGAAGCTATTATAGGAAGGCCCCAAAATCAAAGGAAAATAAGATTTCAAATCTCTACACTGGATATCGTTAAAGACCGAAATCAGGGGAGCAATCGTCAATCACTCAAGTAATAGGAAGATCTGCCCAGCGGAAGAAAAGCTTGTCAAGGCTACAAGTCAAGAAAGATCAATGGAAACTTGATCTTATTCTTGGAAAGAATCAATTTACGATTCGTTTCAAGGATCAATTCCTTTGGGTTTGTAATCTCTTAAGATTCACGTCAATCAAGAGTCAAGAAGGTCTCACGAAGTATATATACATATGTTCCATGCTTGAAGCAGATATACTTTGAAAAAACCATTATCACTATTTTTGTTCTATTCCAAACAAGCATTGTATTTCTTTTTTAGATCTGTTGTGCAATTAGTGAGAGAAGAAAAGGAGATAAACACTGGTGAGACATTGTATCAAGAATGAAAAAGTGACATAGAGACTAAGTTGTTGGTGTAAAATTATATCAACCATCTTGTAATCGAGAAACTTTAAATACTGAAAGAGATCACTCTTGCAATCCAAGGGCACTGGACGTAGGATTCACATTGAATCCGAACCAGTATAAAAATTCTGGTATCTTTATTTCCTACACTTTATTTCTGCATTATTACTATTCTGTTCTTATCTCTAGTCGACTAATTGGTAAAGTAGTCAACTAATTAGAATACAAAAAATAAAAATCGACAATTCACCCCCTCTTGTACTTTCAATTGGTATCAGAGCAGGTCTCACACTTTTATCTTTTGCTTAACAGTTAATGAGAAAAGATCATGGCAAATCAGGTAAAAATTAGAGCACTATTTCAAGAAGGGACATCGCAAGTAAGGCCACCATACTTCAATGGACAACACTTATCTTACTGGAAAGTACACATGGAAATCTATGCAAAATCCTATGACGTCAAGGTATGATGTGTCATAAAAAAGGGAAACTACCCATTGCCTGCAACAGTTCAACCTCCTGCTGATCCTGAGGATATAGACAAATACACAAATGAGCAAATGGTTGTTGTTCAAGTTAATGCTAAGGCTCGAAATTTGCTTTATAATGCTATAAGTGGGGAAGAGTACAAGAAAATTTCAAGTTGTGATACTACCAAAGAAATGTGGGATAAACTTGAAGTTACTTATGAAGGAACCAACAAAGTGACAGAAACACGGATAAAGATGTTGGTTCATGACTATGAACTCTTCCAGATGAAAAAAGGAGAATCCATGAGGAAATGTTTGCAAGATTTAGCAAAATCATTGGTGATCTGAAAGCCTTTGGAAAGCCCTACTCAAGTGGTGATCAAGTTCAAAATATTCTGAGGAGTTTGCCTACCACATGGCAAACAAAAGTAGTTGCCCTCAAATCTCAAGATCTAAACAAACTTTCATATGATGAATTACGAGGAGATCTTATAGCATTCGAGAAAACCCATCTCAAGAAAACAAATCAGGAAGAGAAGAGGAAAACAATTGCCTTCAAGGCTATAACTGAAGTACCTAAGAAGAAACTGCCATGGTTTCAAGGAACATGAATGGATTAATGAGAAGGTATAGAAATACAAAGAAGGGAAGGATGTCATCCAGATGAACCAGGCAAGATAATTACAAGACAAGAATGATGGAAACTACTATGAATGCGGAAGGTACGGGCATGTTCAAGCTGAATGCCCTGAACTTAAAAGAAATGCCTCTAGAAGATTCAACAAAAACAAATCTTTTGGAAGCTGGAGTGATGAAGACAGCTGAGAACATGAAGAAATAGAAAATTTGTGCTTCATTACAATTTTAGAAAATAACATGAACAAATACTCTGGATATTGGACTGATGAAGATACATCAAACGATGAAAGCAAAGGAAATACTGAAAATTCTTTCATGACACGTGGTGAAACAAGCGAGGTAAGATCCTATAATTGTGATAGATGTAATGAATTGAAGGATATTCTTGATCTCAATCTAAAGGAGTCACAAAAGATGTTGAATAAATTGAAGAGACTCAATAGGGCAAATGACTGGGAACTCAAACTTGAAGTATGTGAAATCGAAAGGGATGTACTTCAAGATGAGGTTCAGGAATTGCAAATGCAACTGAATGGCATGCGCAAATCCACCAGTCACAGTTCCGTCATGTCTAACCAGGCGACTTGCAAGTCAACTAGAAAAGGGCCGGCTAGAAATACGTCCACAAGTACTGACACAAGTGATAGATCAAAAACTGGATCAATCAATGTGTGTCATTACTGTAACAAAGTTGGAGATAAATACTCTTTTTGTAGATTTCATAAGTCTAATGTTTCAGGATGGATTTGGAAACCCAAAAACAAGCCTGATTCCAGTAGAACTAACCAGCAAGGACCAAAGCAAGCTCGGGTACCTAAAAGAAGGGGATAATTCTATTTTGCAGGAACATCACAGAAAGATCCGCAAAGGAAAATGGTACTTACACAGTGCATGTTCCAATCACATGATATGTGACAAAACTTGTTCAAAGAAGTTACTAAAATAAACGGAGGAACTGTCAAATATGGTGATGATTCAAGAGGAAAAATATTTGGAACCGGCACAGTTCCATTCAATAATAACTATGATATTACTGAAGTATATCTTGTAGATGGACTCAACTATAATCTCCTGAGTATAAGTTAACTATGTGATTCAGGGTATGAAATCAAATTCAAGAAAACAGGATGCACTATTGAAGATGAGTCAGGTAAAATAATACTTCCAGCAAAAAGGTATGGAAATATGTACATTCTTGATGGCATTGAAAATTTAGATAGTCACATCTGCTTAGCATCAATATCTGATGATCCATGGTTATGGCATAAGAAACTTGGTCATGCAAGCATGCATCTAATTGAGAAACTCTCTAAGCATGATTTAGTTATTAGACTTCCTAAACTTAATATTTCTAAAAATCATGTATGTGATGCATGTCAGATTGGTAAACAAACCATAAATTCTTTCAAAAGCAAAGACATTGTATCTACGACCAAGCCCTTACAATTGCTTCATATGGATTTATTTGGACCCACTAGAACTGCTAGTATTGGAGAAAACCGTTATGATTTTGTTATTATTGATGACTACTCACGTTTTACATGGGTAATTTTTTTATCTCATAAAGATGAAGCTTTGAAAAACTTTTAAATTTTCTATAAAAGAGTTGAAAGAGAAAACAGGTATCTTGTTACAACCATCCAAAGTGACCATGGAGGAGAATTCGAAAGAAGAGCATTTGAAGATTTCTGCAATGATCAAGGATATACTCACAACTTTTCAGCTCCAAGATCAACCCAACAGAATGGAGTAGTTGAGCGAAAAAATCGAACTCCACAAGATATGACTAGAACAATGATATTAGAACATTCCCTGCCAAATCATTTTTGGGCAGAGGCAGTAAGCACAACCTGCCATATTCTGAACAGATGTCTTATAAGACCTATCTTGAAGAAAACTCCATATGAATTATGGAAAGGTAAACGGCCCAACATAGGCTATTTTCATCCATTTGGCAGCAAGTGTTTCATTCACAATAACGGTAAGGACAATCTTGGAAAATTTGATCCAAGGAGTGACGAAGGTATTTTTATGGGTTATTCCATAAATAGTAGATCTTTTAGAGTTTATAATAAATGTACTTTATCTGTAGAAGAATCAGTACATGTCATATTTGATGAAAATAACACTACGGCCGAGAAAGGAATTGTTGCAGGCGATGAAAATATCAGCCAAGAAACATCACAGACAAGAAAGTCACAAAAGTCGACTGATAGCACAGACGTTGTCACAGAGTCAACTAATGAACCGTCAGCAATTAATCAGAATCACAGAAGGAGTGAACTACTCATACGATTGGAACACGTCCAAATGAGTGGAGAAGTAAACTGGAATATCCTTAAAAATTTATCATAGGAGATCCAAGTGAAGGAATGAAAACCAGGGGAGCTATCAAGAAAAAGACAAATGTAGAACTTATCTCTCATATCGAACCAAAGAAGGTTGAAGAAGCCTTAAAAGACTCCAGCTGGGTACAAGCAATGCAGGAGGAACTCGATCAATTTGATAAAATCAAGTCTGGGAATTGCTACCTAAGCCTGCATATGTTGTCGTAGTTGGAACCAAATAGGTTTTCATAAACAAGCTGAATGAAGATGGAAAGGTTGTGCGAAACAAAGCCAGATTAGTAGCCCAAGGCTACTCTCGGTAGGAAGGAGTCGACTATGATGAAACATTCACTCCAATATCTCGACTAGAGTCTATACGGATTCTTCTTGCATATACATCCTTCAAAAGATTTAGACTTTTTCAAATGGATGTCAAAAGCGCCTTTGTAAATGGATTTATTGATGAGAAGGTGTATGTAAAACAACCTCTTGATTTTGAAGACTCAAGATTTCTTTACCACGTGTATAAGTTGACTAAAGCTTTGTATGGACTCAAACAAGCTTCTAGAGCCTGATTCGAAAGACTTAGCTCATTTCTACTTGATAATGGTTTCATAAGAGTTAAAGTAGACACTACATTATTTATCAAAAGATCATCACGAGGTAATCTTATTATTCAAGTCTATGTTGATGATATTATCTTTGGAAGTGCTAACCCTCTTTTGTGCAAAGAATTTGCTAATCTCATGCAAAGTGAGTTTGAAATGAGCATGATGGAAGGCTTACGTTTTTTCCTTGGACTTCAAATTCAACAATTTGAAGAAGGAACTTTCATATGCCAGACAAAATACACAAAGGAATTAATTAAAAAGTTTGGCATGAGTAGTGCTAAAGCAATTAGCACACCAATGAGCCCGTCAACAAGTCTCGACAAGGACGAAAAAGAAAATCCAGTTGATGAAACTAAATACCGTAGAATGATTGTCTCTTTGCTCTACTTGACTGCAGTCGACCAGATATTATGTTCAGTATATGTAAATGTGCCAGGTTTCAGTCAGCTCCTAAGGAATCACATCAGACTGCAGTAAAGAGAATAATTCATTATCTCATTAAAACTGTTTCATATGGACTATGATACCCCAAATAGAGATTTCTTTGTTGCTCTCAAAGACAAGCCCATTGCTCAGGCAGAGTAATCGATCTTGATGACATAGAGGCCCTCAATTGTAAGGTAAAGGATTTGTTTATTTTTCAAGGATGGTCTAAATTCCTCTCTGTACCCCCTCCCAAAGTTTATGAACCTTTAGTGAGGATGTTCTATGGCAATCTTCGTTCAAGCAAGCTTGATACGTTAGAATCTCTAGTTCTAGGAAAACGCATTGTCCTTGATTGTGCCATGTTTGACTTAATTTTTCAGTGTAAGTGCTCTATCTTTCCCATAATTTTCAAAAATACCCGGCTTGATGAAAATTTCTTTTGATTAAGAAAAATGTTGTATAGCTGAGTATCCATCTGATTTCCTTCCTAACCAGTTAGGTCCTAGTGATGTTAGTTTCGAAACTTGAATTCTTGCCCACATTGTTGCAACTACCCTTCTTCCTCGTACTGGCTCATTCTCTACCTTCTCTCAACGAGACACCTTTCTTGTCTACTGTCTAGTGACCAAACTTAAGGTTAAACTGTCCGTATGGGTCATAAACTTCATGATTGAATGTGCTGATAACCCCACCAGTCTACCCTATGGTATGGTTATCACCCAACTCTTGAAAGCCCACAACATCTCTATCTCAGAATACCCCTTTGTTTCTGTTTCAAAATCCTACAACTCTAGAGCCTTTTCCAGTATAGGGTATGTGTGTGTTAAGGGTCACTGGGTGAAGAAATAGGAGGGTAAAGTCAAGAATGTTCAGCCTGATTCAAAGATCAAAGTCTCTGTTTCCCATCATAGTGTAAGTGATCCTTTGAAGCAGATATACTTTGAACGAACCATTATCACTCTTTTTGTTCTACTCCAAACAAGCATTGTATTTCTTTTTTAGATTTGCTGTGCAATTAGTGAGAAAAGAAAAAGAGATAAACACAGGTAAGACATTGTATCAAGAAGGGAAAAGTGACATAGAGACTAAGTTGTTGGTGTAAAACTACATCAACCATCTTGTAATCGAGAAACTTCAAATACTGAAAGANGAAAAAGAAAATCCAGTTGATGAAACTAAATACCGTAGAATGATTGTCTCTTTGCTCTACTTGACTGCAGTCGACCAGATATTATGTTCAGTATATGTAAATGTGCCAGGTTTCAGTCAGCTCCTAAGGAATCACATCAGACTGCAGTAAAGAGAATAATTCATTATCTCATTAAAACTGTTTCATATGGACTATGATACCCCAAATAGAGATTTCTTTGTTGCTCTCAAAGACAAGCCCATTGCTCAGGCAGAGTAATCGATCTTGATGACATAGAGGCCCTCAATTGTAAGGTAAAGGATTTGTTTATTTTTCAAGGATGGTCTAAATTCCTCTCTGTACCCCCTCCCAAAGTTTATGAACCTTTAGTGAGGATGTTCTATGGCAATCTTCGTTCAAGCAAGCTTGATACGTTAGAATCTCTAGTTCTAGGAAAACGCATTGTCCTTGATTGTGCCATGTTTGACTTAATTTTTCAGTGTAAGTGCTCTATCTTTCCCATAATTTTCAAAAATACCCGGCTTGATGAAAATTTCTTTTGATTAAGAAAAATGTTGTATAGCTGAGTATCCATCTGATTTCCTTCCTAACCAGTTAGGTCCTAGTGATGTTAGTTTCGAAACTTGAATTCTTGCCCACATTGTTGCAACTACCCTTCTTCCTCGTACTGGCTCATTCTCTACCTTCTCTCAACGAGACACCTTTCTTGTCTACTGTCTAGTGACCAAACTTAAGGTTAAACTGTCCGTATGGGTCATAAACTTCATGATTGAATGTGCTGATAACCCCACCAGTCTACCCTATGGTATGGTTATCACCCAACTCTTGAAAGCCCACAACATCTCTATCTCAGAATACCCCTTTGTTTCTGTTTCAAAATCCTACAACTCTAGAGCCTTTTCCAGTATAGGGTATGTGTGTGTTAAGGGTCACTGGGTGAAGAAATAGGAGGGTAAAGTCAAGAATGTTCAGCCTGATTCAAAGATCAAAGTCTCTGTTTCCCATCATAGTGTAAGTGATCCTTTGAAGCAGATATACTTTGAACGAACCATTATCACTCTTTTTGTTCTACTCCAAACAAGCATTGTATTTCTTTTTTAGATTTGCTGTGCAATTAGTGAGAAAAGAAAAAGAGATAAACACAGGTAAGACATTGTATCAAGAAGGGAAAAGTGACATAGAGACTAAGTTGTTGGTGTAAAACTACATCAACCATCTTGTAATCGAGAAACTTCAAATACTGAAAGAGATCACCCTTGCAACCCAAGGGGACTGGACGTAGGATTCACATTGATTTCTGCACTTCATTTC